>UESW01001342.1:30869-133224 GCA_900491605.1 Calamus simplicifolius | reverse complement strand
GATTTGTGATCCATTAGAATGAATTTGAAACCCCTAAGGAAAGTTTATCTAAAATTCTTTCAAATCCTTGATCTTTAAGGAAATCTTATCTAGAATTCACATCTAATTGATCTATTCAAATCCAATGATTATTTTATCAATTTTTATGATCAATTTCCGGACACATTTCAGAAATTTCATGTTTTTGCTCTGAAATGGTCTCGGAGCCGACTCGGTGAGTATCGGAGTCGACTCCAGGTTTCTACTGAAACTCTTGAGTCGACCCCTTCTCGGCGCGAGTCGACTCCACTTCGGGATGGTTTTCTGTGACTGTCCGGAGTCGACCCCTCGCTTTGCGGGAGCCGACTCGAAGTGGTCCCAGGTGATTTATCTAGGGCAGAGTCGACTCGCCGTTCATTTCAATCTCGAATCGTCAAAATACTCTCTCCAAAACACTTCCAGACCTTCCAAATTCCCTAGAATCCCTGATTAACCCTTCCAATCGATCAATGGCCCCTAAAACTCGAGGTTCTAACCTTTGTGCGGCGGTGTTAAGAGGAAGAGAGCTGTGAGGAAGACCGTAAGGCGTCCGGTTCGTGAGCCATCACCTAGCTCGGATTCAACATCATCTTCCTCAACTCCAAATGCTTCTCCATCTGCAGCTCCTTCTCAGGTAGATAGACTCGCTGATAGAATCATTACTACGGGAGAAAAGTAGATTTTGAATTGTTTGAGGCTGAGGGATTTCTTTTGGGAAGACAGTTGATAGAGATGGGTTGGGAAAAGATCTGCTCCTTAGATTGCCCTACTTATCCGCCCTTGTCAAGGAATTTTATAAGAATCTATCTAGAGGAGATAATGGTCTTATAAGCATTGTTAGAGGAAACCGAATTTCTGTGACTGTAGAGCTGCTTTCAAGATTGTTGGATCTACCCATGTCAGGAACTTCCACATTTTCTTCGGATGACAGAAGCCCAGCTCTGTCTAGGCTACTTAACCGGGAGGTTGTCGGTTTTGAGGAAGTTTTTGCCAATCAGTTATCCTTAGAACTGAGATTGCTCCACAACATCTGTAGTAGAATCCTTTTCCCCAAAATTGGGAGATTCGATTATGTGTCAGAAAGGGATATTTTTGTGATGGATGCAATTGTAACGGGCAAACCCATTAACCTTCCTAGTATGATTTTATGGTATATTGCCGACTGTGGAGGAAAGAGAAAATCAAGCTTGCCCTATGGCATGATCCTCACTAAAATTTTCCAGAGCCAAGGGATTGTCATTTCTGATAGTGAGCCTATGAGGAACTTGAGACACACAGATTTTTACAGCTTGGCCACTATACATAGGATGGGATTTGTTAAGAAGAACGGAAAATGGGAAAGGAAAGGTTTGATAGAGGAAAGAGCAGCGGATGCTGAGGCATCGGGACCATCGGTTAGACACTCTTCGCCTGCACCTCCGAGCCCTCCTATTTCTGCTCCTGCTCCTACCTCTGCTCCATTGTTTGATCAAGCTTCATCTTCATCAGTTGGCTTCACTGAACTTCAATTAAGGCAACTCAAAGGCCTTCTTGATGATCAGTCTGAAAAATTAAAATCAGAGTTTGAAAACAAGTTTATGAATCTCAAGGAAACTCTATACTCTTTGGATGACCGAATCACCAAAATAGAATCTACTCTCAGCATTTCTTCAGAATCTTTAAGTGGAGATCTTAAGAACATATTTGAAGAACTTAAAGATGTCTGCGGAGATGGCGAAACTTATGCTAAATGCAACGCTGAGCTACAAGATAAAATTTTGACTGCTTGCACCTTTGTGGATGAGAGACTAAAGGACTATGTAAAGATACAGACTGATGGAATGAAAAACATAATTGATCATTTGACTAGGATTGTTAGGACTCACTTTTAATGTATTAGATACTCAGTCCTTGCAATGTATTGAAGTTAATGTTATGTTTTACATTTTGGTATCAATGTATTAGACACTTTGACACTTTGATGTAATGAATTATCTTTTTGAATACTCAATGTATTTCTTCCTATTATCAATGAATGAATGATTTTGTTAAATCAAATCTTGAATTAATAAATGATAATGTTTATTGCTTCTCTACCTTTTTGTTGATAACAAAAAAGGGGGAGAGTTTTATAGTTTTATAACTGTATATGCATATGGGAGAAATTGATTAATCAAATTATATTAAAATGATTGAATGAATGAGATGGGATATTTATTTAAGTTTCATAGGGGGAGCTACCTCATTCAGGGGGAGCCTAAGCCTAACTATGAAATCAAAATAAATTCACGAATCAATCATGCATAAACTAAATGTTTTTGTCATCATCAAAAAGGGGGAGATTGTTGGGGAGATTGTTGAAAAATTATTTGCCCCAATCTATCTTATTGATTTTGATGATTACCAAAAGCCATGTGTACATTAAATGATGTAATGAGTTTATTTACATGAGCAATGAATTTATTTAGAACAATGAATGAGAATGTTAAAGTATAACTTTTATCAAATTGAAAGTAACTTCATGTTCAATGTTTAAGCTTTCAATTAGAAATTCAATACTTCATATTTTAATCAATGAGTTTTTGGAACATTGATTCCTAATGTCAATTTTATTATATTCAAGTCAAAATAATGATTTAAAATGAATCTGGAACGAATTTAAAGTCAATCAGAAAACTTTCTGATTTTTGATACGTTCCGGAGCCGACTCTTGAGTTTCAGAGTCGACTCCACTCAGAGTACAGAAATGACTGTCTGTCTCGAGTCGACCCATGCAATTTCTCGAGTCGACCCCCGATTCTGTCGAGCCGACTCCATGACTGTGCGAGTCGACTCCGCTCAGACACCAGAGGTGTGTTTTTCTGAGCACTTCGCGAGTCGACCCCAACTTTTCATGAGTCGACCCCCGACTGTCAGGAGTCGACACTTTACTTTTGATGAGTCGACCCTATAACTTTCTGAACATTTCTATTTTTGGTATCATGACCTCGAGCCGACTCGCGGAAAGCATGAGTCGACTCCAGCAAATCTGGGCGAAATTTTTTCGAATGCCAACTCAGCGTCAACGGTAAGATTTTTAATTAACGGCTATTTTTCTTTGTTTCTAACGGCTATATTTTTGCAGAATCTATAAATAGAGAAGCCGTTTTCAAATCAAACACACATAAATAGAGAGATATTCATTTCAAGAGAAAAGAAAAGAAAAATCGGAAAAATAGAGCTTCATTTGAAAAAATCCGTGATTCAAAATAGAGTGAAAGAAAGAGTGTGAAATCAAAGGAAGCTCCTTCTGTGTTCAAGCTCAACAATCCAAGGAAGCTTCAGAAGAAAATCCAAGAGCTATTCAAGAGCATCTCAAGGGATTTTCAACACTCAAAGAAAAGAAGAAAAGCTCAAATTAACTCCAACTTACATTCCGTGAAGAATCCAAGCTGAGGCCCGATTCTACACTTCAAAGGAGTTGAGGAAGAGAAGAAAAGCTCAAAGCCAACCAACTGCAAATCAGGCTTTTCTAAACTTCATTTTATATTTGTTTATCTGCTCATTGAGGAGCTTTGTAACTGAAAAACAATACTTTTATTCCTTGTGTCTAGTTCAATCTGGGGGATTGAACTAGTTGAGGTAGTCTTACCCCGGTACAAGCTTGGTAAAGCTTGGGTTAGGGTTTTTGTGCTGGTGAGCCCTTGAAAACCAGCTGGGTTCGTTGTGATCCGGAAAAACAATAAGTTTGAGTTGTGAGCTTGTAAAACAACTCTGCTGTAATCTAGGGTGATTATAGTGTGGACCCAAGTGAATCTTGGGAGTGGACGTAGGTGTTGGATACACCGAACCACTATAAAATCTTTGTGTTTTCGTGCTTCCATTGACTCTTTCTCTATCTTGTTTTATTCACTGCACTTTATATTTGCATTACTATTGCCTTCATTCTTATTAAGCAAACATTTTAAAAAAAGGCTAATTTTTAAAGAACCCAATTCACCCCCCCTCTCTTGGGTTGTCATCTAGGCCAACAACTGACCTACTTCGTTCCTCAAGTTTTAATTAATCTATTGCGTCGCCCAAATGTGAACCGAACCAGATCGTCTCTCGGTTCACCAGTCAAGGCTATCGCCCCGCCTTGGACCCAGCCAACGCGTTCCCTCGATCCTGAGATAAAAACGACCAAACAGCGCCAACAAGCCATAAGTCGCTTGCGATTGGGGCAAAATTTGGAGCGAAGACCGCTCAAGAAAAAGCACTCAAATGGAAGCAGAAAGTTCATTCATTAAAGAACGTCGGGCAGAATTACAGCTCGGGAAACAAAATGTAGAAGTGTCTTTTTAAAGGTCAAAAACTACGTCAGTTCCAGGAGAACCCCCAATTACATCTGCAGAGGCATGACTTGATTCGCCCTTCTCAAATATCTTAGCCTCCTCGACGGCAGTCTGCGAATGTCCTCCAGAAGCTGCGGCCTCGCTGGGACCCGGGGCAGCACCAAGGTCGGTATCCGAGGCATCGATGTACTCATCCTCCTCTTCACCCCCGGAGTCACCAGCGTCAAGAGCTTCAGCATCCAGGAAAGAGAGATCTCATTCTGGATGCTCGCTGGATATCTTGTATCTGCATTCTTCCACTCCGAGTTGGAAGGCGTCAGTACCAATTACGTCCTGCTCGCCCTTGAGCATGGCGAGTTGCATCTCAGCCTCGGCCACTTGGCTTCGTAATAAGACAACTTTCCTCTCAGCTTCTGCGACCTGAGCCTGCAGAAAAATGGTTTGCTCCTCGAACTCGCCGGCCTGCGCCTCGAATTCCGAACTCCTACTCCGGCTAGATGCAAGCTCACTTTGCATAGCCCGATTGTCCAGCTCTAATTTTGCCATCTGCAAAGCCAGAAATAGTCGACGTTACGAGGAACCAACAAAAGAAACTACAAAAGGGGGAATAGGATCGTACCTCCTCCTTTTGTTGGGCCAAGCTTTTGGTCAGCTCCTCGGCCTCACCCCTGGCCCTCGCTTTATCGGCCCTAACCAACTCGACCCTTTCTTGGAGAGTATTAATTCTCGACTGCTTATCTTCGACCTCTCCCCGGGCTTGGGATAGCTCGTCACTCAGCCGAGTTATCATCCCTTCGTGCCATTTAGTGCTGACTCTTAAGTCAGCGACTTCGCAATCGCGCCGCTGCAGCTTTTCCTCTACCTCATCGAGCATTCTGGCCAAGCGTTTTCTCTCGTCGGCGGCCTCCTTCCCCAGCCGGCCCAGATTCTTATTATGTTCTTTCTGCAACGCGCCACTTCCTCAGAATGCTTTGACTTAACTTGAGCCAACTCCAAGCACGCGTCGTCGTTCTTCGCCAGGAGCCCCTGCAACTCCTCCACTTTACACTTTTGCTTAGACGCTTCGGCTAGGGCAGCCTGATACGACGCCTTCATCCTAGCCAAACTTTTGTTGCTAGTGGCTAGGAGTTCCTCGAACTTCTCGGACGCCTCTACTCGCGATCGGAGTTCGGCACTGGCTCTCCTGGCCTGAACGCTGGCCCCGTCGCCAAACTCAAATGCCAGCACATCGCCCAAGAAAGCAAAACACTCTACAGGATAAAAAATGAGTAAGAATGTGCAATCAAGTCAACCAAAAAGTATCCACCACCAAGAATGGTGACTCACCCGCGAGGCGTAGGCCCGTGTCATCTTCATGAGGGTCGGATTGTCGATGTCGGGAAGAAGATGGATACTTTCGGCCACGCCCTGCTGCCGAACGCGGCATCAACCAACTCCAAGTCCGCAAACTTGTCCGCCGAGGGATCCGCACCCAGGTACAAGGCCGACCTCATTAAAGCGGAGAACGCCTCCTCAACGCCCACATTCAAGCTACTGGGTTGGCCGCCTCCACCCGAGGAATCAACTCGGGCGGCCCCCGACTGAGAAGCCTTCAACCTCCCAGCCTCTTCTATCAGAGCTCTGGCTTGGGCTTCCTCGGACAATTCGGCCAACCCAAGCGCCAGCCTCCCCAAAACCCTTTCTGAAGGAGTCTTCATTGCGGGACTCTCATCTCACTGCGCTCCCTCTCCCGACCCGTCTCCTTCGGTCATAGTCACCTGCGCCTCCTCTACAGGCCCTGCCGAAACCTCTATCTGGCTTGCTTCTTGAACCGCGGGCAACCCAACGTCGCTACCCCGGACTCTCCTGCAAAGGGCCCGAGAGGGAGTTCGCCCCGAACATCACCAACTGCGGCCGCTCCCTCTTGCTCTCCTGCTGAGGTCGGGAGTAAACCCGCGGTTGGGGAAAGCCCCCTAGAAACGATGACTTCCGCCGAATCCGTCGCCGGCTCATCTTTCAAAGGGGATGCGGCCGGATGAGCCAATGGGATCTCATCCGAGCTATCCGATAGTTCCACCACAGGGGGACAAGGGATCCCAGCTGTCCTCCTCAAATCCTCCCTCGCCTCCGGCGCTCCCGTCGTGGTCACTCTGGCATCCGGCGAGCATCTTACGGAAGTGTGAGCCCTCTTTTCGGGCCTACTTCCCTTCGCCGCCGCTCTCCCCTGGGCGCTTGCCTCTCTTCCTCTTGACAAGACTCGACAACGCCGACCTCTTGGCTGCAAGAGCAGAAAGTATGCAATTAAATCCTAACACGTTCGCCTGGATAACAAGCAGCGGAGAAGACAAAAGGGAGGACTCACCTTGCGGGTCCAGAGGACTAAGCCCGGCCGCAAAAAGGGCCCCCTCCGATAGCAAATCATTGGCCGAGAACACCTGGCCATTGCGGAGGACGTCCAAATCTCTCTCCTCTTGCTCGGACAAAACTGGATGCATTTCCGCATCCCGGATGAAATTTCCCATCTCCAAGGGAAGTCGGAACCAATGTTCCCCTCAGCGATGACGAACCGACTCTTCCATCCCTTTATGGAGGATGGCTTATCCACAATCGTGTTGAAGGACCTCCAAGGTCCGATGTAAGGCCACTCCAATTTCCTTCCGGGTATTAGATGATAGCAGGCGCGGAAAAGAGGGAGAGTGGCGACGATCTGAATCTGATGGCACATTGAGATAAATCTGATAATGCTCCGCCAGCTATTTGGGGCCACCATCGCCGGACAAATGTTGTAATGTGTCATGATTTCCTTCACCAAGGGATGAAGAGGAAACCGGAGGCCTACTTTCAAACTGTCTTCGTAAATGAAGACCCCATGCTCCAGATCTTGCGAGACCCTGTGCTCGGGTCCCGGCAATCGTAGAACGACATCTGGGGGTATGCCATACCTCTGGCGAATCCTTCCCACATCCTCAGCAATGATCTCCGTAGCTACGTCGTCGGGTCTCATCATCATCCTAGCCGGAAAAAAGCACCAGGTGAAACGGCAGACGTCGCAGAAGATGGGACTCTCCAGGAAACAGAATGAGAGGATATTGCAAACAGATACAGCGCTGCTATCGCTTTGCTTCCCCCCTAAGGAAGCCATCTTAAGAAGATGAGGCGCTTCGCCCGAGGCATCCAAAACTGCCTCGATAAACACCGTTTAATCGGGATTTGCTACGTGGTGTTTCCCCAACCGTCGCCCCTGGAGGAGCCTTACCCACGAAGGCATGATGACCTCGCCGCATTAATTAGGGCATCATTGCGCGGGTTGTCTAAACCAGATCATCCCATCCAAAGTATGCCACCTGGACTTATACTCCCTATGCCCGAACCTGCGCTTCGAACTAGAGAGTGGAGGGCATGTGTTGGGGGTAAAATTGTTATTGCATCAATATTCGTGCGATGAGGCTAAGACCAACCCCATCCCTTCGCCCGCCATGATGTCCCCGAGCTTCCCGTAGCTCGGCCTCCCCGAGCTTCCCGTAGCTCGGCTCCCCCGAGCTTCCCATAGCCGTAGCTCGGCCCCCCCGAGCTTCCATAGCTCGGCCCCCCCGAGCTTCCACAGCTCGGCTCCCCCGAGCTTCCCGTAGCTCGGCCTTCCCGAGCTTCCACAGCTCGTCTTCCCCGAGCTTCCATAGCTCATCTTCCTCGAGCTTCCATAGCTCGGCTCTCCCGAGCTTCCACAGCTCGGCTCCCCCGAGCTTCCCGTAGATCGGCTCCCCCGAGCTTCCCATAGCTCGGCCTCCCCGAGCTTCCATAGCTCGGCTTCCCCGAGCTTCCACAGCTCGTCTTCCCCGAGCTTCCATAGCTCGGCTTCGCCGAGCTTCTACAGCTCATCTTCCCCGAGCTTTCCGTAGCTCGGCTCCCCCGAGCTTCCACAGCTCGTCTTCCCCGAGCTTCCCGTAGCTCGGGGAAAACGAGCTGTGAAAGCTCGGGGGAGCCGAGCTATGGGAAGCTCGGGGAAGATGAGCTGTGGAAGCTCGGCGAAGCCGAGCTGTGGAAGCTCGGGGAGGCCGAGCTACGGGAAGCTCGGGGGAGCCGAGCTATGGAAGCTCGGGGAAGATGAGCTGTGGAAGCTCGGGAAGGCTGAGCTACGGAAGCTCGGGGGAGGCAAGCTGTGGAAGCTCGGGGACATCATGGCGGGCGAAGGGATGGGGTCGGTCTTAGCCTCCTCACACGAATATTGATGCAATAACGATTTTACCCCCAACAAGTTGCATCCATGTGAATTAGCATGGTGGTTACTGAACAGTCATTGCAAATGAGTAACATTTTTTTTCACGTGTAGTTATTGATATGGATAATAAATAAAACAATTAGAAAATTAAAGTTGGTCCCTAGTCCTGAACAACCCCCGGTCTTGGGCGGCTCCCAGTTCTGGGCGGCCCCCAGTCCTGGGCGATCCCCAGAGTCTGGGCGGCCCCCAGTCCTGGGCGGCCCCCAGAGTCTGGGCGACCCCCAGTCCTAGACGGCCCCCAGTCCTGGGCGGCCCCCAGAGTCTGGACGGCCCCCCAGTCCTGGGTGGCCCCCAGAGTCTGGACGGCCCCCCCCAGTCCTGGGCGGTCCCCAGAGTCTAGGTGGCCCCCAGAGTCTGGGCGGCCCCCAGTCCTGGGCGGCCCCCGGAGTCTGGATGGCCCCCAGTCCTGGGCGGCCCCCAGTCCTGGGTGGCCCCCAGAGTCTGGGCGGCCCCCAGTCCTGGGCGGTCCCCAGAGTCTGGGCGGCCCCCATTCCTGGGCGGTCCCCAGAGTCTAGGCGGCCCCCAGTCCTAGGCGGTCCCCAGAGTCCGGACGGCCCCCAGTCCTGGGCGGCCCCCAGAGTCTGGGCGGCCCCCAGTCCTGGGCGGCCCCCGGAGTCTGGACGGCCCCCAGTCCTGGGCGGTCCCCAGAGTTGGGCGGTCCCCAGTCCTGGGCGGTCCCCAGAGTCTGGGCGGCCCCCATTCCTGGGCGGTCCCCAGAGTCTGGACGGCCCCAATCCTGGATGGCCCCCAAATTGAGAATAATATTCATGTCAGAACCACTAAACATGATAAACTGTCATATTCGGAACAGAAATGAAAAATGTTAAACATCATAACGCTTTAAATGGTTCAAATAAGACAAGCACTGAAACACCGCCGTTTATCTAGAAAAAGGAGACACTGAACTTCTATTTTAGAGCCAGATGCCTTTTCTCTGACTCTGACATCCCCACTAACCCTGACATTCCCTTGGGATGATCAAGGTCATCATGAAAATCCTTATCTTCATGAGCAAGTTTCTTAATACCCTTATTATTCATTATCACTGAATGACCACGTAGCGAAAAATAAAATAATAAAAGATGAACACTTATCCTACACGTGGACCTCTGGAAATTAAAATGATAAAATAAACAAATTAGGGGGATAAGAAGGAGGAAGGAGAAGGAAGAAGGGACTTTTTTTCTTCTTCCTGAAAGAGATCTCATAACAACAGAGGAATCTGGTGATCCAGCATCAACAGATTGGCGCGCCAGGAAGGGGACCATCGTTGGAGCAGTGAGACGTACCTGTTCTACGGTTCCGTAAAGATGAACTCTAGATCTCTGGAAGAAGATCCTTCTGATTGGTCTGGGGGGCATCTCTCGCCTCCCAACCATGATCTCAAAACTCTTGGCTCTTCTGAGCCGGTGAAGTCAAACCCTCCGGTTCCTTCCTCGCCGCTGCCGGCTCCAACTATTCCTCAAGATCCACTGCTGATCCTCACCCAACAAGTTCAAACTCTTGTTGGAATGGTTCAGCAGATGCAAGAACAGCATTTTAGAGGAGCCCAACAACGGCGCGAGCTGCCTCGGTTGCCTAGGTCGGCTACTCCTGTCAGCCGACAATTAGCTCGAGGGAGATCCCCTTCGACAAAGCCTCTCCGCCCTTACTCCTCCGAAAAGCGGCGCTCTCAAAGCTCCCACGACGACTCGCGCTCTTTGTCCCATTCCCCTATCAGCCCACCTGCCGGGCGACGACGGGGAAGGAACCTTGTATAGAGCGCCGCTGGTGGCGTCGTCAGTCTCCTTCCAGTTCTCCTGAACCAACCGAAGGACGTATGACCGACAGAATGGAAAAGCATCTTGAAGAGCAAGATCGCAGACTGGAGGAGCTCAGCCAAAGGATCAATAATCAACCGGGGTCGGATTATGACACCCGCCCCCCTCTCACTCGACGGGTGATGGAAGAACCCATTCCAAGAAGATTCCGATTTCCTCAGTTAGACCCCTATGACGGTACCACTGATCCCCTAGATCATCTGGAGAGCTATAAAGCTATCATGCAGGTCCAAGGAGCAATGGATGCCCTCTTGTGCGTTGCCTTCCCGGCCACCCTCCGCAAGGCGGCCCGTGTTTGGTATTCTCGTCTACCCTCACGCAGTGTTGATTCTTTTCGGCAACTGGAGAGATCTTTTCTAGCTCATTTCGACGCTTGTCAAAAAATTCCTCGAGTAGCAGACAGCTTATTCTCCGTGCAGCAGCAGGAAGGAGAATCTTTGAAAGACTTTATAACTCGTTTCAAGGTGGCGGCCCTTGAAGTCTATCATCTTGAAGATGCTGTGGCCACCCTGGCTTTAAAACGGGGGCTCCGTCCCTCCCGTTTTACTTACTCCTTGGACAAAAGACCTCCTTCTTCTTATGCAGATCTTCTGAGTCGTGCATAGAAGTACATCCGCGCCGACAAGGCTGACTCATCCAGGAGAGGTGCACAAGAGAGGACTAGCAAAAGGTCCACTCGCCCAGAGTTGAACGGACCTCCTTCCAAGAAACCAGAGCCCTTGCGTCGGCCAATTGATCGCCGCAAGAGCCAGACTCCCAGAGAGGACCATCTTACACCCCTCTTAGCACCCCGGACTCACATCCTTATGGAGATTGAAAACGAGCCTTATCTACGGCGTCCGCCCCCGTTGAAGAAGGGCACTACCCGCGACAGAAGCCGCTATTGCCGTTTCCATAGGGATTATGGCCACGACACTGAAGAATGTCGGAACTTGAAGCAGGCCATCGAAGAGCTAATTCAGAGGGGATACCTGGGCAATACGTCCAGAAGAAAGAGGCTCCTCCCATACCAGCCTTGATGGGACCTCCTCCCGCTCAAGCTGGCATTGATAACACCCCGACAGAAAGGATGGTGGGTATGATTTCCCGCGGAAAAGCTTCATCTTCTAAAAGACCGAGGGGAGGCGAAGAGTTAGATGATGTAATCCCGTCTGAGGGAAATATAGCGGGGAGTAATGTTGTAAAAGATGATAGCGTCGTCGTTTCGATGACGATTGCTAGGCATCCTGTAAAAAGAATCTTAATTGACAGTGGGAGCTCCGCTAATGTGCTTACTTATGATGCATTTCTTCGGATGAGTTTATCTCTGGATTCTCTTCGGCCCGTAGCCGTCCCTCTAGTTGGTTTCACTGGAGACTCCATCCGGGTAGAGGGCGAGATTACTTTGCCAGCTACGGCAGGATCACCGCCGTGTCAAAGCACGGTTATGCTGGATTTTCTGGTAGTTCGGGTCCCCCTGGCTTACAACGCCATCCTTGGCCGTCCCGGCTTGAATATGTTAGATGCAGTTATATCTACTAAGCGCTTATTGGTGCAGTTCCCTACCAGGCAAGGAGTCGGTGTGATGCACGGAGAGGTAGACTCGGTCAGACCCTGCTATCATTTAGCCCCTAGTCCCCAGATGGCTATCTCCTCCGGTTGCCGAGTCATTTGACCCCAGGGAAGTTGAGCGGAGAGGAGAGCCAGCGGAGCTTCTGATATCTTACCCCCTGGGAGATGATCCCACTAAGATCGTGCAGATCGGTGAGCTCCTCTTCCCTGAGTCCGGGATCAACTCCTAGCCTTCTTATCAATGAATGCAGATGTCTTCGCCTGGAAAGTAACGGATATGGTCGGGATTCCTCCGGAGGTGATTACTCATCAGCTTAATATTAACCCAAGCTGCCGCCCTGTCCGCCAGAAGAAAAGGAGTTTTGCTCCTGAGCGGCAGAGGTCATTGACGAGGAGGTAGACAAATTGCTCATGGCCGGTCATATTCGAGAAGCGCGATATCCTGATTGGCTAGCCAATGTGGTTATGGTCCGGAAAGCCAGCGGAGGATGGAGAATATGCATCGACTACACAGATCTTAACAAAGCTTGTCCTAAAGACAGTTTTCCATTGCCCCGGATCGACCAGTTAGTGGATTCGACTTCTGGTTATGAACTCCTTAGTTTCATGGATGCCTTCTCAGGGTATAATCAGATAAAATTGGACCCCTCAGATGAAGAGCATACTTCTTTTATCACCGAGAAGGGCATTTATTGTTATAAAGTAATGCCCTTCGGGTTGAAGAATGCAGGAGCTACCTATCAGAGGCTGATGAACAAAGTTTTTAAAGACCAGCTCGGCCGCAACATGGAAGTATATGTAGATGATATGTTGACAAAAAGCACCTGCATCACCGACCATGTCGCCGACTTGCAGGAAACTTTCCACAACCTCCGGCTCCATAGAATAAAGCTCAACCCGCGCAAATGTGCATTTGGAGTTACTGCAGGGAAATTCTTGGGTTTCTTAGTCACCCGGCGGGGGATTGAAGCAAACCCAGAGAAAATTCAAGCCATTCTCAATATGAGACGGCCTATGTGTAAGAAAGAGGTGCAACAACTCACCGGGAGGATAGCAGCGTTAAGCCGATTTTTATCCAGATCAGCCGAGAGGTGTTTACCTTTCTTCAAGGTCTTGCGTAAAGCAGACGGCTTCGAGTGGACAGAAGACTGTCAACAAGCTTTTGAAGAACTTAAGGAGTTCTTGTCCACACCACCCCTGTTATCCAAACCGGAGCAAGGAGAAAGCTCTTCCTATATCTTGCGGCTTCTTCGGAGGCCGTTAGTTCCGTTCTGGTGCGTGTCGGCGACCATGCCGTTCAACGACCTGTATATTATACCAGCAAGGTGCTTCATGGTGCAGAAGAGAGATATTCCAAAACGGAGAAAGTCATTTTCGCTTTATTCGTTTCTGCTCGACGACTCAGACCCTACTTCCAAGCCCATCCCATAGTCGTCCTCACTGATCAACCTCTCAGAGCTATTTTATCACGACCAGACACTTCTGGCCGGTTAGCCAAGTGGGCCATCAAACTAGGGGAATTCGACTTATCATTTCAACCCAGAGCATCTTTGAAATCCCAGGTCTTGGCTGATTTTCTAGTAGAGTGCACCTGGTCTGAGCCGCATCAAGAAGAAATCCCCCGGATCCTTTTAGATGCTGGGGAGGAGGATCATGAAGCATGGGTCCTCCACGTCGACGGAGCCTCTAACTCACAGGGTAGCGGAGCTGGCCTCATTCTCGCTAGCCCAGAAGGCGCAGTACTAGAATATGCTCTTCGTTTCCTCTTTGAAGCCACCAATAATCAAGCTGAATATGAGGCTTTACTGACCGGAATCAAACTAGCGCATGGGATGGGAATCAAGAATCTCCGGGTTTTCACTGACTCACAGCTTATTTCCGCCCAGGTGGCAGGGGAGTATGAAGCTCGGGACCCTATCATGTTCCAATATCTGAACAAGGTCAGACTATTAATTCCTTTATTGGATCACTTTGCCATCAGTTATATACCCAGAGGTGAAAATGCTAGGGCCGATATGTTAGCCCGACTAGCTACCTCGGTGGATAGTGCCATGGGCAAAACCTACATTGAGTATCTGGAAACACCTAGCATCGAAGCTACTGAAGAAGCTTTGCCCATTATCCAAGAAGAAACCTGGATGGAATCTTATATCCGATATCTGAAAGACGGCGTTCTCCCAGTTGGTCGTGAAGAAGCTAAGCTGCTTAAGCGGAGAGCTTCTAAATTTGTGCTACTAGAAGGCCAACTTTACAAGAAATCCTTCTCTCAGCCCCTCCTCAAATGTGTTAATTCGGTTGATGCGGATTATATCCTTAGAGAAATTCATGAAGGCATCTGTGGGAATCACTCCGGAGGCCGATCTCTAGCACGCAAGGCCCTCCGACAAGGATATTACTGGCTCACCATGCAAGAGGATGCAACCGAACTAGTGAAAAGATGTGATCGATGCCAACGGTACGCCTACATTCAGCGGCAACCATCTTCTCAGTTAAATTCTCTTTCTGCTCCTTGGCCCTTCGCTCAGTGGGGCATGGACATCCTCGGCCCTTTCCCTCCGGCATCAGGACAGCGCAAATTCCTACTAGTAGCCGTCGATTATTTTACTAAATGGGTTGAAGCTGAAGCACTCGCCAAAATTACTGAAGCCAAGGTCAAAACCTTTTTCTGGAAAGCCATTATTTGTCGATACGGCATACCACACACCCTCATCACTGACAATGGCCGACAGTTTGACAACAACACCTTCCGGACTTTCTGTACTGATCTCGGCATCCTGCAACGATTCACCTCCGTCGGCCATCCACAATCTAATGGAGAGGCTGAGGTTACAAATCGCATGATATTACGGGGACTAAGGACCAGACTGGATACGTCCAAAGGGAGGTGGGTAGAAGAGCTCCCGAGTGTACTCTGGGCATACCACACAACTCCCAGAACGCCGACAGGAGAAACGCCATTCAACCTGTTTTTGGTTCCGAAGCTGTTATTCCCGTCGAAATTGGCTTACCAAGTAGCCGAGTGGAAACGTACAACGAAGCAGACAACCTCCCTAATTTAAGAGCCAATCTTGACCTCATTGATGAAGCAAGAGATCGGGCTCGAATTAAGATGGCGGCATACCAGCAGCAGGTAGCGAGGTATTATAATACCCGCGTCCGCTCGAAGAATTTCCGTCAGGGAGATTTAGTTCTAAGAAAAGCTTCGATATCCAAACCAACAGAAGGGGGCAAATTGTCTCCGAACTGGGAAGGGCCCTACCGGATAAGAGAAGTTCTTCACCGTGGAGCATACCAGCTTGAAGACCTAAATGGACAACTAATCCCCCGAACGTGGAATGCAGACAATCTCCGGCCATACTACCAGTAATGTAATGTATTTATCCAAATATTAAATGAGCCTGCACATTTGAACACATATTTTTAGATAATTCTTCAGAATGGCTCGGCGGCCCTACAGTCCAAAGGACACCCCCAGGCCGGTATAACTTGCCCCTGAGGAGGTTCAAGTCCGTGACTCAAGCGGCCCCGAACCACGATAGACGGCTCGGCGGCCCTACAGTCCAAAGGACACCCCCAGGCCGGTATAACTTGCCCCTGAGGAGGTTCAAGTCCGTGACTCAAGCGGCCCCGAACCACGATAGACGGCTCGGCGGCCCTACAGTCCAAAGGACACCCCCAGGCCGGTATAACTTGCCCCTGAGGAGGTTCAAGTCCGTGACTCAAGCGGCCCCGAACCACGATAGACGGCTCGGCGGCCCTACAGTCCAAAGGACACCCCCAGGCCGGTATAACTTGCCCCTGAGGAGGTTCAAGTCCGTGAAAGCGCCCCGAACCACGATAGACGGCTCGGCGGCCCTACAGTCCAAAGGACACCCCCAGGCCGGTATAACTTGCCCCTGAGGAGGTTCAAGTCCGTGACTCAAGCGCCCCGAACCACGATAGACGGCTCGGCGGCCCTACAGTCCAAAGGACACCCCCAGGCCGGTATAACTTGCCCCTGAGGAGGTTCAAGTCCGTGACTCAAGCGGCCCCGAACCACGATAGACGGCTCGGCGGCCCTACAGTCCAAAGGACACCCCCAGGCCGGTATAACTTGCCCCTGAGGAGGTTCAAGTCCGTGACTCAAGCGGCCCCGAACCACGATAGACGGCTCGGCGGCCCTCCAAAGGACACCCCCAGGCCGGTATAACTTGCCCCTGAGGAGGTTCAAGTCCGTGACTCAAGCGCCCCGAACCACGATAGACGGCTCGGCGGCCCTACAGTCCAAAGAACCCCCAACCCGGTATGACTCACTCCTGAGAAAGTATAAATCCTTGGCTCGAGCAGCCTTGACTTAGATGGTTTTGAGTCACGCCCATAGGCAGATATTCGGTTACCCTCGAGGTACAATTCTACAAAAACACTAAGTGGCCCCACAATCCCAAGAGCTTCGTGCTTCCTTGAACCCAGGATTAGCTCCCCTGCAGGGGCCCCTAAACTGCCTTATCAACATTCTAGGACTTACATCTTAATACAACACACCGGAAAACGACCCGAAGACTAGGATTTCCTGCCAACTCGTGGACGGATTCCCTAATCCATAAGTAGGAATCAAGGATTAAGCAGATGAAATATTAAGTAACACCAAATAAATAAAGGGTAACATCTGCTCATTTAAAGTTAATCTACTAGGAAACTTTATAAAGTCTCGTCAATAACAGACATTCATTACAAAAAGAGGTCCTTTAAAAGGACCAAGTCAAGGATAGAAAAACTAAAGCTAAAGTCAAAATAAATTTAGGCATCCTCAATCAATTCTCTGAATGCTCCTTCTCTGTATTGGGATCGGAAGCCGGCTCCTCAGTGAGGGGCATTTCTGCAGCAGGATCTTTGGTCGCCGCCACCCTACCCGCCACGTCTTCGACCTCCATATCAGGAATTTCTTCGTCGTCCACAGGTCGAAAACGTTCAAGGTTCTTTAAGTTGAAGTGTCGGGCTAACATCCGTTTACACCTCTCAAAGCCTTGAACAAAGGCGTCTAGGGCGGCCTCCTGGAACTCCGATTCAAAATCCGGGGAGCCCTTGTACTCCTTGATGCATCCCGGACTTTGGCTTCGGCTATGGCCACCTTTTCTTGAGCTTCAACTTCGGCCGCGGCCACCTTTTCTTGAGCTTTGGCCTCGGCCACAGCTATCTTCTCCCGGGCCTCGGCCTCGACCGCAGCTATCTTTTCCCGGGCCTCCGTCATCACTGTTGCAACTCTGTCGAGAGCGTTCTTAGCATCTTTCTCGGCTAGAACCAATTTTTCTACAGCATCGCGAGCCGTAGCTTCCGCGTTATCTGCTCGATTTTCAGTATGTTCTAGCCTAAGAGTAGTTTCTTTTAACCTCTCTTCCGTTGGCAACAACTTCGCCCGAACCTCAGATAGTTGGCATCTAAGCTCTGCAGCTCCATTTCCGCCTTTCTCCGCCAGGTCCGATAATCCTCCCGAATAACCCGAAGGTCGTGTAGTGCTTTTGACTCTCGGGCCTTCGTCTCCACCAATTCTTTGTCTAAGCTCACACTCCGAGACTTGGCCTTGTTTAAGTCTTCGCGCAGTACAAAAAGGCCATTAGACATCTGCAAAATACATTCAGTGAATGCCCGAATTCGATAATCACAAAAGGAAAAGGTCGAAACTTTACCTGAAGCGCAGCTGTGAACATGGTGTCAAAGGCCTCTTCTTGTGTTACCTTCCTCATTTTATCTTGGAACCTGGGCAGGATCGCAAGTTTAAGAATTGTCTCCGACAAGCAACTTTTGTACCCAGCACCCTGATTAGGCGGTTGAGGAGATGGAGATAGATTTCCTAAAGCATCTGAGGGAGCAGGGGCAGGAACGCCCACTTCCTTTGACGACGAAGGACCTGGCAATCGATTTCGACTGCTTCCGCACTCCCTACAGATCCCCCAGCGCCCTTAGTGGGGGATGGAATGACCTCCGGAAGCTCCCTCTCGACAGGATCTCCTATCGGGATCCCCGTTGGAGGACTCGTCTCTCCTTCGCTATCTTCTATCAGGGTCGCTTCGGGAATAGCCGCCGGAGGCTGGGCCTGGCAATCCGATCCTGACTGACGGGGCTTTTTAGGTTCGTTCCCTGCCGCGCCATGCTCGCTCCTCTCTCTCTTTCGAAGGTTTGATACCAAAAAGTCTTGAGAAAACTTCATTGCTGCGATATAGTGAACATAGGGTTAGCTAAAAAAGACACCAAATAGGTTAGCTAGGAATACAAAGAAGAGGGATAGAAGAGGAAAAGAGAGAGATGAATTCTTCGAGGCTCACCGGGCGCTGCAGCCAGCGACACCGGCACGAACGCAACCTCCCGGAGATTATCCTCCGATAGCAATTCTTTACTGGGGGGAATGATGGTAGAGATTAGAGTGTTGAAAAGCTCACGGTCTCTCTCGTCAACACTAGCATTCTGGTTAGAACTGGTATCCGGGATACCCCAACCTACACCCAACCCCTCCAGATGTGCATAGAAAAACCGAGATTTCCACCCTTTGATCTTAGAAGGGAGATTAAGCCTAAGAACCCTTTTGGGCCTCGATGCGAAACTCCACCACCCATCCCTGACTGGGTTTCGAATCCTATATAGTGTTCTAAATAAAGAAAGTCTAGCGGAAGCCCCATGAAAAGAACAAAGTACTAGAAATGAAAATATAATACGAATAGAATTAGGAGTAAGCTGTGCGGGGATAAGGCGATATCGGTTCAATAAGTTTACAAAAAAGGATGTAAAGGCAGTCGTAGACCACCCTTAAAAACTCTTCATATAAAGCGACCTTACCTGGTCGCGCTAGAGTGACCCTATCCTCAGGAAGGGGAACGGAGAGCCGAATGTCATCAGGGATCCCGAACTGGGCCCTAAGGTTCCTAAGATCCTGAGAGGATATAACAGAGGCAATGTCCGCCGGTCTAGCCAATTTAGAAACAATCGCGGGAGGCCCTACCTCACGACTGGTAGACGAAGAGGAAATCCTAGGGGACTGAGATAATAACCTAGACACGGGTTGTATGGACCGAGCAACGGGTTGGTCCCCACGGATGGCTACCCCTCCCAGAGCCTGCCGACGTGCTTGAAGAATCTCCTCTCGGGAGGGCTCAACCAAGGGGCCCTTACCTTTCTTATCTACGGAGGAATCCATAAAGAGAGAAAGGGGAAATGAAGGAGTCGACTGACCTGGGTTTGAAGAGGTAAAAAACGCAGGAGGATACACAAAATCAAAGATTAAGGGAAAGGGATGGCTCCCCCCTTTTTTTATATATATCAGACGCGACGCCTCGAGCACCGCAGGGACACGTGGTAGTCCATTAGTGGAGCCGGACAAACGAAAAGACGCTATCCTCTTAGAGATAGGCGCCTCCCCTCCTTTCTCCCCTTTTTCGAAATGTCACTTATCATGTACTGGACGTTTTGAAATTCGAATTTTTCCGCCCTTCTCCCTTGCACGTGCACGACACACCTGAATACAAGGAAGATGGGCGAGGGGGCATATGATATGGATAATAAATAAAACAGTTAGAAAATTAAAGTTGGTCCCTAGTCCTGAACAACCCCCGGTCTTGGGCGGCTCCCAGTTCTGGGCAGCCCCCAGTCCTGGGCCCCAGAGTCTGGGCGGCCCCCAGTCCTGGGCGGCCCCCAGAGTCTGGGCGGCCCCCAGTCCTGGCGGCCCCCAGAGTCTGGCGGCCCCCAGTCCTGGCCCCCAGTCCTGGCGGCCCCCAGTCTGGGCGGCCCCAGAGTCTGGACGGCCCCCAGTCCTGGGCGGTCCCCAGAGTCTGGACGGCCCCCCCAGTCCTGGGCGGTCCCCAGAGTCTGGGCGGCCCCCAGTCCTGGGCGGTCCCCAGAAGTCTGGGCGGCCCCCAGTCCTGGGCGGCCCCCGGAGTCTGGGCGGCCCCCAGTCCTGGCGGCCCCGGAGTCTGGACGGCCCCCAGTCCTGGGCGGTCCCCGAGTCTGGGCGGCTCCCAGTCCTAGGCGGCCCCAGAGTCTGGGCGACCCCCAGTCCTGGGCGGTCCCCAGAGTCCGGACGGGCCCCCAGTCCTGGGCGGCCCAGAGTCTGGCGGCCCCCAGTCCTGGGCGGCCCCCGGAGTCTGGATGGCCCCCAGTCCTGGGCGGTCCCCAGAGTCTGGGCGGCCCCCAGTCCTGGGCGGCCCCCAGAGTCTGGGCAACCCCAGTCCTGGGCGGTCCCCAGAGTCTGGGCGGCCCCCATTCCTGGCGGTCCCCAGAGTCTGGACGGCCCCCAATCCTGGATGGCCCCCAAATTGAGAATAATATTCATGTCAGAACCACTAAACATGATAAACCTCGGAACAGAAATCGAAAAATGTTAAACATCATAACGCTTTAAATGGTTCGAATAAGACAAGCACTGAAACACCGCCGTTTATCTAGAAAAAGGAGACACTGAACTTCTATTTTAGAGCCAGATGCCTTTTATCTGACTCTGACATCCCCACTAACCCTGACATTCCCTTGGGATGATCAAGGTCATCATGAAAATCCTTATCTTCATGAGCAAGTTTCTTAATACCCTTATTATTCATTATCACTGAATGACCACGTAGCGAAAAATAAAATAATAAAAGATGAACACTTATCCTACACGTGGACCTCTGGAAATTAAAATGATAAAATAAACAAATTAGGGGATAAGAAGGAGGAAGGAGAAGGAAGAAGGGACTTTTTTTTCTTCTTCCTGAAAGAGATCTCATAACAACAGAGGAATTTGGTGATCCAGCATCAACAGTTATCATTCACCAGAACAAATTGATTCTCTTTTATGCTATTGATTCTGTAGGGTAAAAAGTTTAAAGATAAATCCCAGAGCCAAAAGGAGACCCATGGAGGAGTTGCTTCTGAAGGCAATCTTGATCTCAGTGACAGTGATGGAGTTCAACCTGGAAAGTCTGATCAGTTGCCTCCCTCATGGATCAAGCGCCCAAGTGATGGAGCTGGTGATGGATTTGTGACTTCCATTAGGGGATTGTTCAATTCTCAGCGCCGCAAGGCCAAAGCATTTGTTTTGAGAACTATGAGAGGAGAAGCAGACAATGAGTTCCAAGGTGACTGGAGTGAGAGTGATGTTGAGTTCTCTCCCTTTGCTAGACAATTAACCATCATGAAAGCTAAGAAACTTATTCGGCGGCACACAAAGAAGTTTAGCTCAAGAGTTCAAAACACTACAGGTTATCTTATCTACCTTATAAATCAATGTTTTCTTTGGAGAGTATTTATTTATGATTATTCTGTGATTTGAAAGGTTTAGTACTCTTTGAGTCTAGAATTCTCAATGAGAGAATATGATCTTTTGTTCATAAAGTCTTTTTCTCTAGGAGTATTATCCTTCTGCCAAAAGAATTATATCAGAGATAGGCTGGAGCAACAAAAACATTTGCACCAAAAATTTACGTGGCTGATTGGAGCTTTTCTATTACTTCTTTATATATATATATATATATATATATGTATGCATGCATGTGCGCACATGTGCATGTATTTTTCTTTTTGCGAACATGTTTGCATGTGAAAGTGTTCTATTCTACCAATTCATTTTTCTTGTGCCTGTTACAGTCACCTAAAACAGTGTCAAGTCCTTACTGTCAAAAATGAGAATGTGCACACTTTTTATTTTACCTTTTGTTCTTTGTGAAACTCATAATTGTGAATCAACAAATGGATGACCGTGCTGCTTTTGCCTTCTATTTTATATAGCTGCATAATATATTAATATAAGTGGGTTTTTAACTAACAATCTCGTTTCCTTCAGAGTTGACACTGCAACAAGAAGAATCACATCCTTCATCTCCGAAGGAGACATCTCCATTTGCAAGTGACTCATCTGGTGTGTCATCCTATGAGGAGTAACATGAGTAGGGTTGCAGACTAGGTTTCTAAATGCTGCATAGCCTCATTCTATGAGTTAGAGGTCACTCTTAATTCATCAGTTGTTATCAGCCAGTAGACTTCAAAAATTTGTAGCCAGCTAATGGTTATAGTTTAAATTGGTGGCGAACCATAGAGTTAGAATTTTTTGCATAGAAATCTTCAATGGTCATGCAAGCTTGTGCAGTGTTATTAGAAGAGACCTGCAAGCAATGACAGCATATAGTGATGCTGTTTCTGTGGTGATGACAGCAACTAGATATTGCAAGCTTGTATATATATACACACATGGTGGAGTTGATTTAGTAACCCTTGGCATCGTGCCCATTTACCTATGTTGCTGCTGAAATCTGTCCTCCGATTCGGGCGCGATCGAGCTGCAGCGTGGGCTTCCTCCTAGGCAGACCTGCAAGACAGTCCTCACGCAAGAGGCGTTGGGGGTGGCCCTCTGCGGAAGACCCTCCGACGCCCAAGTCAGTGGAGACCAGCAATCAACAAATATGGAGAGAAGGATCCCCCAGGAAGAGTTCCTCCGAGCTCTCGTCGGAGCTTTCATGGTGGAGTGTAAGAACTGTGAATGAAAAATGGGTGTAGAATAGCCGTAACTGAGAGGCTTGAGAGTGGTAGTATTTATAGGCGGTCACCTGACTTTTTGGACATGCTCTGGATGAGGTCTGAAAGTTGTTGGGATTCGAAACGGATTCAAATCAGGTTGTTACAGGGCCGGTAGGATCCGTATATGGTTAGTTAGAGGATCGACGGCTGGGAGGCGGGAGAGCTGGCCGATGTTTCGAGACTCAATGGCTGCATGGTCCCTAGGCCACTATTGTAGGTCCTAGGCCACGTCTTGGCATGATTCCTTGTTTTGAAATCTTATTCTGTTACAGTGAATTTGAACTCTCCCGCGCCAGTTTCTGCAGAGGTGTTTTGAATTGTGGTTCAGTCATCATGGCTGGCGGAGGCTCGGCGGAGGTAGGTGCCGAGGCACAAGGGGCCAACGTGGCAGCCATAAATGCCTTAATGCATGGAAGAAAATAAGGCATTGAATGCCTTAAAGCAAGTGGATATACGTGGCCTTTATGAGGTCATAAATGCCTTGATGCAAAAGACATAGCGTGGTTGCGAAGGCCGAGCTATACTGGCCGAGCTATGTTGGCCGAGCTATGCTGGCCGAGCTATGTTGGCCGAGCTATGCTGAAGCTGGCTGAGGCTGAGGTTGGCCGAGCTATGCTGGCCGAGCTATGTTGGCCGAGCTATGCTGAAGCTGGCTGAGGCTGAGGTTGGCCGAGCTATGTTGGCCGAGCTATGCTGAAGCTGGCCGAGCTATGTTTTCTCCTTTCTTTTTATTCCATTAAATGTTGGCCAAGTCATTATGACCGTTTCTGCACCATTAAATGCTCCAGCTTATTGGTTTGACTGCCGGATATTAATGAGGGGGCCCTTGGGAGAACCCACGCATATGACGTGGCCTTTTTTCCCTCTTGTTCTCTTTCTTCATTACGAGGAGACTCTTGTTGCTAGAATGTCGCGCTAGCAGGCCAGCTGGCAAGCAGGGCATTTGGACTAGGCGCGACCCCATTGCCGATGTGAGTGGTCAACAATGCAATGACGATTTTACCCCTCATCACATGCCCCCCACTCCCTAGTCCGAAGTGTAATTTCGGATATAGGGAGTAGAATTCTGGAGCAATCTTATTTAGGAGACGTGTTATTCGATCCTCTGTAGAGGAAGTGTTTATCTCTATGTAGGTTAGAGAAAGGCCTGGGCGGCCCTCTTACTAAAGTAAAATAAGGTGCTTTAGTTGCACTAGAGTGTCCGAGAAATTATCCGGCTGGGACGAAGCTTTAGTGCTGTATCACTCGGATTGGCCGAGGCTGCATAAATATATCACTCAGTCTTCGGCCGAGGCTTTTGATAATAAGAGATGCACTCCGGCTCTGGCCGGGGCTTTTGATAATAAGAGATGCACTCCGGCTTTGGCCGGGGCTTTTGAAGATCAATAAGAGATGCACTCCGGCTCTGGCCGGGGCTTTTGATAATAAGAGATGCACTCCGGCTTTGGCCGGGGCTTTTGAAGATCAATAAGAGATGCACTCCGGCTCTGGCCGGGGCTTTTGATAATAAGAGATGCACTCCGGCTCTGGCCGGGGCTTTTAATAGTAAGAGATGCACTCCGGCTCTGGCCGGGGCTTTTGATAATAAGATATGCACTCCGGCTCTGGCTGAAGCTTGATTGCATGATAAGAGATGCACTCCGGCTCTGGCCGGGGCTTTTGATAATAAGAGATGCACTCCGGCTCTGGCCGGGGCTTTTGATAATAAGAGATGCACTTGGCTCTGGCCGGGGCTTTTGATAATAAGAGATGTACTCCGGCTCTGGCCGGGGCTTTTGAAGATCAATAAGAGATGCACTCCGGCTCTGGCCGGGGCTTTTGATAATAAGAGATGCACTCTGGCTCTGGCCGGGGCTTTTGATGATAAGAGATGCACTCCAGCTCTGGCCGGGGCTTTTGAATATCAATAAGAGATGCACTCCGGCTCTGGCCGGGGCTTTTAATAATAAGAGATGCACTCCGGCTCTGGCCGAGGCTTCTGATAATAAGAGATGCACTCCGGCTCTGGCCGGGGCTTTTGATGATAAGAGATGCACTCCGGCTCTGGCCGGGGCTTTTTATGACCTGCTTCTCATTGTAACTTTCAAGGAGAGTTATAAAAATTTCGCAGGCCTTTTAAAAACTAAACTTAATTCAATGAATAAAAATGGGTCTAGAAAGAGCATACTTTTATAGATGAATTTATTACTCGGTTGTTGCCGAGCCTTCAGAAATATATCACTCGGTCTTTGGCCGATGCTCTGGGAATTTATTACTCAGTTGTTGCCGAGCCTTTAGAAATATATTACTCGGTTGTTGCCGAGTCTTCTCAAGATGCTACTCGGTTGTAACCGAGGCTTCCAAATATTAATTGCTACTCGGTTGTAACCGAGGCTTCAAATAATAAATTACTCAGTGTTGCCGAGCCTTCAAATAACAAATTACTCGTTGTTGCCGAGCCTTCCCAAGATGCTACTCGGTTGTAACCGAGGCTTCCAAACATGCCACTTGGTTGTAACCGAGGCTTTCAAATAATAAATTACTCGGTGTTGCTGAGCCTTCAAATAATTACTCGGTATTTTTGAGCCTTCAAGATTATATTTTACTTGGCGCTGCCAAGGTTCGGAGACCGTTACTCGGTTGTAGCCGAGCCTTCAAGATTATATTTTACTTGGCGCTGCCAAGGTTCGGAGACCGCTCGGCCCAGCCGAGGATTATAAAGATTATATTTTACTTGGCGCTGCCAAGGTACGGAGATTGCTTGGCCCAGCCGAGGATTTATAGGACCTGCTTCTTATTGCAGCTTTCAAGGAGAGTTATAAGAATTTCGCAGGCCTTTTAAAAACTGAATTTAATTCAATGAATAAAAATGGGTCTAGAAAGAGCATACTTTTATGGATGAATTTATTACTCAGTTGTTGCCAAGCCTTCAGAAATATATCACTCGGTCTTTGGCCGATGCTCTAGGAATTTATTACTCGGTTGTTGCTGAGCCTTTAGAAATATATTACTCAATTGTTGCCGAGCCTTCTTAAAATGCTACTCGGTTGTAACCGAGACTTCCAAATAATAAATTACTCGGTGTTGCCGAGCCTTCAAATAATTACTCGGTGTTTCCAAGCCTTCAAAGATGCTACTCGGTTATAACTGAGGCTTCCAAATAATAAATTACTCGGTGTTGCCGAGCCTTCAAATAATTACTCGGTGTTTTCGAGCCTTCAAAGAATTACTCGGTATTTCCGAGCCTTCAAGATTATATTTTACTTGGTGCTGCTAAGGTTCGGAGACCGTTACTCGGTTGTAGCCGAGGATTATAAAGATTATATTTTACTTGGCGCTGCCAAGGTACGGAGATTGCTCGGCCCGGCCGAGGATTTATACGACCTGCTTCTTATTGCAGCTTTCAAGGAGAGTTATAAGAATTTCGTAGGCCTTTTAAAAACTAAATTTAATTCAATGAATAAAAATGGGTCTAGAAAGAGCGTACTTTTATGGATGAATTTATTACTCGGTTATTGCTGAGCCTTCAGAAATATATCACTCGGTCTTTGGCCGATGCTCTGGAAATTTATTACTCGGTTGTTGCCGAGCCTTTAGAATATATTACTCGGTTGTTGAGCCTTCCTAAGATGCTACTCGGTTGTAACCGAGGCTTCCAAATAATAAATTACTCGGTGTTGCCGAGCCTTCCAAGATGCTACTCGGTTGTAACCGAGGCTTCTAAATAATAAATTACTCGGTGTTGCCGAGCCTTCAAATAATTACTCGGTGTTTCCGAGCCTTCAAAGATGCTACTCGATTGTAACCGAGGCTTTCAAATAATAAATTACTCGGTGTTGCCGAGCCTTCAAATAATTACTCGTATTTTTGAGCCTTCAAGATTATATTTTACTTGGCGCTGCCAAGGTTCGGAGACCGTTACTCGGTTGTAGCCGAGCCTTCAAGATTATATTTTATTTGGCGCTGCCAAGGTTCGGAGACCGCTCGGCCCAGCCGAGGATTATAAAGATTATATTTTACTTGGCGCTGCCAAGGTTCGGAGACCGTTACTCGGTTGTAGCCGAGCCTTCAAGATTATATTTTACTTGGCGCTGCCAAGGTTCGGAGAATTTGTTGCTCGGCCCAGCCGAGGTTCGGGGATTTTTTACTTGGCCCTGCCAAGGTTCGGAGAATTTGTTGCTCGGCCCAGCCGAGGTTTGGAGATTTTTTACTTGGCCCTGCCAAGGTTCGGAGAATTTGTTGCTCGGCCCAGCCGAGGTTCAGAGAATTTTTACTTGGCCCTACCAAGGTTCGGAGAATTTATTGCTCGGCCCAGCCGAGGTTCGGAGAATTATTGCTCGGCCCAGCCGAGGTTCGGAGAATTGTTGCTCGGCCCAGCCGAGGTTCGGAGATTTCCTGTTTCAATAGGTAACTCGGTCGTGCCGAGAATTGGTGGGCAGCACCTGTTTCTTTTCGCAATTTTTGGCGACATAGTGTATAATGATTCATGTTACAAATTACGAAAACATGTGCTGACAGAAAGGTATAATAAGGTATAATGAGGTGAGCCTACAAAGGACATACCCTATTGATAATACTTACGGAGATTGTCTGAATTCTACGTCCGAGGAATGGATTTTTCATTCAGATCCTGGAGCTTGTAGGTGCCAGGTCCGATGACTTCCGTCACTTGATAGGGGCCTTCCTAGTTCGGAGCTAGCTTTCCTTGCTCTAGCGGTTTGGAGACGGATGCTTTTCGAAGGACAAATCGCCGGGCGAGAAAGATCTTCCTTTGACTCTGGAGGTGTGATAGCACCCACGGAGAAAGAAATCCTATCTCCACGGGGATGATAGCTTCCACTCCGAAGGCCATCCGGAACGGGGTCCCGCATGCGGGAATTCTCTGGGTGGTGCTGTAGGCCCACTGGCTGAGGCTGAAGCTGGCCATCGGACTTCTGTGAAGCATGGAGTCAAGAACTCTTTGTCTTGGCTTTATGATGCCATCCTTCCTCACGCAAAAGGTGCCTACGGGGCAATGCGGCGGCCATAAATGCCTTAATGATGGAAGGAGATAAGGCATTAAATGCAGGTAGATGCACATGGCCTTTATGAGGCCATAAATGCCTTGGTGCGCATAGCGCGGCTATGGAAGCCGATCTGTTGTGCCAAGGCAGGGAGAAGGCGGAGACGGCGTCGAGTCGTGGCGAGAGGACATCGGAGAGATGGATCGGGCCCGCCGAGATCTGGGGAGATCCTTGTCGCATCCCCCTTGCGGGACTGGTCTGGCCTCCTTAGGTTGATATGGGGGGTCCGCAACTTCATGCGGACCAGGAGAAGTGGCTGGAGAAAGAGGAGTTGCAGCCTCTTCGAGGAGGCATGGAGCAGGGGCAGCTATAACTGGTGGGGAGCTATAAGGCGCTCCTGAACTAGATGGGTCAGGGCCTGGACCTGCTGGATCAGGGTGGCGAACTGGTCCTGGGTCACTGGAATAGCTGGTGGTGACGGAGTCTCAGCTGGTGGCGGCGGCAGTGCCACGATACTCATCGGATCGGGTCTCTGGGAGGCGACCTGGTCCTGGGCTTCAGAAGTTGCCCTTCTTCGATTAGCCATTGGACAGGTTCTCTTCCAGATCGAGATCCTTGTCTCCTTTTTTCAAGTTTAATGGGACTTGAGGCCCTTCCTCTAGTGCCAATCTGTTGTTGCTAAAATCTATCCTCTGGCTCGGGCGCGATCGGGCTGCAGCGTGGGCTCCCTCCTAGGCAGACCTGCAAGATAGTCCTCACGCAAGAGGCGTTGGGGGTGACCCTCTGTGGAAGACCCTCCGACGCCCAAGTCAGTGGAGACCAGCAATCAACAAATATGGGGAGAAGGATCCCCAGGAAGAGTTCCTCCGAGCTCTCGTGGGAGCTTTCATGGCGGAGTGTAAGAACTGTGAATAAAAAATGGGCATAGAATAGCCGTACCTGAGAGGCTTGAGGGTGGTAGTATTTATAGGCGGTCACCTGACTTTTTGGACGTGCTCTGGATGAGGTCTGAAAGTTGTTGGGATTTGAAACGGATTCGAATCAGGTTGTTACAGGGCCGGTAGGATCCGTATATGGTTAGTTAGAGGATCGATGGCTGGGAGGCGGGGAGAGCTAGCTGATGGCTCGAGACTCAATGGCTGCGTGGTCCCTAGGCCACTATTGTAGGTCCTAGGCCACGTCTTGGCATGATTCCTTGTTTTGGAATCTTATTTTGTTACAGTGAATTTGAACTCTCCCGCGCCAGATTCCGCAGAGGTGTTTTGAACTGTGGTTCAGTCATCATGGCTGGCGGAGGCTCGTCGAGGCACAAGGGGCCAACGTGGCAGCCATAAATGCCTTAATGCATTGAAGAAAATAAGGCATTGAATGCCTTAAAGCAAGTGGATATACGTGGCCTTTATGAGGTCATAAATGCCTTGACACAAAAGACATAGCATGGTTGCGGAGGCCGAGCTATGCTGGCCGAGCTATGTTGGCCGAGCTATGCTGAAGCTGGCTGAGGCTGAGGCTGGCAAACTATGCTGGCCGAGCTATGTTGGCTGAGCTATGCTGAAGCTGGCTGAGGCTAAGGTTGGCCGAGCTATGCTGGCCGAGCTATGTTGGCCGAGCTATGTTTTCTCCTTTCTTTTTATTCCATTAAATGCTGGCCAAGTCATTATAACTGTTTCTGCACTATTAAATGCTCCAGCTTATTGGTTTGACTGCCGGATATTAATGAGGGGCCCTTGGGAGAACCCACGCATATGACGTGGCCTTTTTTCCCTCTTGTTCTCTTTCTTCATTACGAGGAGACTTTGTTGCTAGAATGTCGCGCTAGCAGGCCAGCTGGGCATTTGGACTGGGCACGACCCCATCGCCGATGTGAGTGGTCAACAATGCAATGACGATTTTACCCCTCATCAACCTATATGCATATTTATTGGCTCATTTGATTGGTGGAATTCAAGGGTTTCAATTGTTCTATTAATGCTTTGTAGTCTTTTATGTTAGAAATCAGTAAAAGTGGGTCTCCAATTTATATGCTTCTCTTATGGAGCCTAACAAGTTGTAAGAATAATTGTTGATTATGTGGCTTGTATTTCTGTGAATCCATCATCCTTCGAGTCCTCTAAAGTGGGTGATTTATTTTTCGTCTCATCATTTTAACTATATATCTTCTCTTTGTAGCTTTTTGATGGTTTAACAGGTGTACACGTTATATTTAATGCCGCTTGACTGTTGCATTGGGACATTTGACAAACACCTGAAAGATGTATTGAACTACTTTAATGGAACTTTGACGTAATTATGTTCCAATGCTTCCATGCTGAGTTTTCAGGGCATGCTGCGAAATTTATTTCCAGAAGTTGATCCAGTGCAAAAGAGAGTGATATTATTGTATTAGCCGCTCTTAGGTTGGTGAAATTATTGCCTTTTTAAGGTAATAAGAAGATGTTAGAAGGGTAGCGAGGCAATCAGAATGCAGATTTAGAATGTGCATTTTCGTTGAGTATCATGTAAAAGTGATGTTACATTAATAAGAATAAAAAATAAAAATAGAGAAGAAAGTATTACGGGTGAAACAACAGCCATTAGCTCAGTTGCAGAGTACCTAAGCTTGCAGCAGCAGCAAAAAAAAAAAAACATTTTTCCCTTTGGCATGCGCAGGGGTGGCCAGCCCGGGTCAACTAGTCAAGTGCTGAGATTCATAATGTTTACTTAGAATTTGTGTAGTAACAGGAAAAGGCAATTTGGGAATTGCTTTTGTGGCCTTTATGGCTTTCAAATATATCCCTACGTTGCTGCTCAAACTTATATTGGAAAATAGATCAGATATTATACCTCAAGAGGACAAATAACAAAGCCCAATTATCTGATTTGTCTTCCTATGGCTTGGGTATTGTTCATTGGCCAAAGCTTCCTAAAATCCAGTTCTCACCTCATGAAATATCATGGATCACAAATTCTCTCCTTATAAAACAGGAAGTATAATGTTTATCCTATCTTTCTTTCTTATATTCTCTCTCTCTCTCTCTCTCTCTCTCTCTCTCTCTCTCTCCTTGTCATGTCTTGCATACCAAACAAAACCAAGGGATTCTCTCCTCTATTAAGCATTGGTCTTGACTTTTTCTAAGATGTCTTGTAGTGTAACTATATTACCAACAGGAGCATGTAATTAAACCGCAGACCATTGGAGGGTATGATATGTACAGGGCCTTCAGATTGCGAGGAAGCATGAGCATAACGATGAGAAAAGTCATAGATTTAAATCGGTCATTGATGTTTCTCATAAAAATGGTATTCAGCATGTTGAGGCCAGATATATTGGTAAACTTGGAGAGATTAGTACTTGGTGATGGATCACATATACGAGTGCATAATTTCCATCATGTTTTTGAGTTTGTTCAAGGGTGAAGCAAATAAGCTAATCCTTGAAACCCAAACCCCGAACACTAAACCCCGAAACCTTGAACCCAAAACCTAAAACCCTAAACCCTAAGATTCGAAACCAAAACCCCAAAATAGCAAAATCCATAAACCCTAAACTCTAAACCCTAAAAACTAAACCATAAAACCCTAAACCTTATACCCTAAATCCTAAAAATAGCAGTTCGATAATGCCACATTCAAGACTTTCTGTACCGAGCTGAATATCTGCCATCGGTTCATCTCTGTCGGCTACCTACAGACCAATGGGAAAGCCAAGGTCATGAATCGAACCATCCTCCGGGGGCTTAGAACCCGGTTGGACGGATCTAAGGGCAGATGGGTGAAGGAGCTCCCAAGCATTCTATGGGCGTATCACACAACTCCAAAGGCCCCGATGGAAGAGACCCTGTTCAGTCTTGTCTTCAGATCCGAAGCGGTCATCTCCATCGAGATCAGCCTACCAAGCTCACGGGTGGAGTCATACAACAAAGAAGACAATTCTATGCAGATGAGAGCCAGCCTCGACTTCATTGACGAGGCGCGCGACCGAGCGAGGCTCAGAATGGCTATATTCCGCCAGCGAGCGATCAAGTACTACAATGCTCGGGTCCGTCCCAAGACGTTCCGCCCCAGAGTCTGGTCCTCAAAAAGGTCAAGGTATCCAAGCCATCGAAGGGGGGCAAATTATCTCCAAACTGGAAGGGTCCTTACCGCATCACCGAGAAGCTTACCAGATCGAAGAATTCGACGGACGGCCCATCCCACGTACCTGGAACGTGGACAACCTCCGCCGATATTATTAATGATATACCCCTTCGGCTGACAATAATAAAAGGAATTCCCAAATGTTATGTCTGATTCACCTCTGAAGGTGAGGACCTGATGTTTAAAGGAGCTCGGCAGCATCGCGACTAACGGGTCACCACTCGATCCGATGTGGAGGCATCCCCAAGGCGGTTCAAGACCCTGACAGCCCTATACCCGTTCGAGACGCCCCTCGAGTTGGCACACAAACTCCCGAGATGGTTCTAAAGGAGCTCGATGGCATTACGGCTAACGGATCACTATTCGGTCCGGCATGGAGGTGTCCTCGAAATGGTTCAAGACCCTGACAGCCTCGTACCCGTTCGAGTTACCTCTCGGATCGGCACAAACTCCCAAAGCGGAGCTCAACGGCATCGTAGCTAATAGGTCACCACTCGATCCGACATGAAGGCATCCCAACCTCTGTTTGTCTTTGAAGTAAGAAAATATTTTGATGAAGTCATGAAATATCCCATTTAGCTATTTTGTGCGTCACATCTTTATTTAATTTGCAACACTGTCATAACTTTGGATACTCTTTTAACATCTGACAGTTATTTTTAGTTGGGCACCGTGATTCGAACTCTGGTTATCAGAAAAATGGCTAAACTTACCGAAGGCACGAGCCTTCAAGTGTTTTTAAGTTCTTTCCTCCTTTTCCGATCTGATGCAATGCATATGGCGTTGGCAACATGTCGATATAAAATCCCAACCTGAGATGGAGTTATCTTGGGTTCTGCCTGATTCATTTAATTTCTAAAGCAATGCGACTGTCCTTTTCTTAATGGTCACACATTATTTCTTCCACTTGATCCTATCAAACTCATCAAACTATAGTTCAATCCATTCTAACAAGGCACACCATTTGATGGAACAAGTCAGTGCCGTTAATTCAATTGCAATTACTGATGTTATTTTGTCCTACATCTTGACCTGGGCCACATCAGTTTGGTGGGTTCATGGTGTCATTATGTTAATGCCTTATCAAACTCATGGGGGTTGAGCCCAAGCATTTGAAACGTGCCTCGTCCATACCCATTCATATCATTACACATGCAGTAACTCCAACAAGCTTCAAGATTATGAAAAAACAATCAGGGATTTTCTCTGGGGCCATTCTCCGGAAAGCCGATCCCTTCACAATATACATAATATAATAAATGGATGAGACAAATGATAGCTAAAAACAAGCATCATGGGCCAGAAGAGAGATGGCAGCGGCAGAAATTATTGGGACCATGTAGCAGTGGCTTTCTAGTCGGAGTCATCCTGCCAAAATGCCCGTAACCCGCCGTCTTCAAGAACCTGCTGTTGCCACCCCTCAACAGGTCAACGTTGATGATGATCATCCCAGGCCGTCTTCAAGAAACTGCCCGTAAGCCGCCGTCTTCAACAAACTAAGATCTTGCCTGTGCTATAGGTGATATGGTTGACCATCTCTTTTGGATGGTGTTATAACCTCTTGCACGATTTTCGGAGATAATGATGTGATAGCTAGTCCCGGAGATGGAATTTTGGTTCCGGCCTTTGGCTCCGGCCTCCAGCGATGGCTCCGGCCTTTGGCTCCGGCTCTAATTTAGTGCCTTTCCTGCATACACTATGACCCACTTCAGGTAACAGATCCCGAGATCTATTACCGTATACCTTGCTCACCGAAATCACGGGCAAGTGCTAGCACGCCCAGCAGTTACCGCCACAAGCGGCCCCCATCCAGCAACAGCTTACCCACTTGCTGTTCGAAGGAGCTTATCCTAACAAGGAAGATTCGACGGTTCAAAACAGAACGAAAAGAAAGGAACCTCCCAGACATGTATAAAAGGACCCCGAGCTCAACAGAAAAAGGGGATCTCTCTCTCTCAAAAAAGATAGACACTACACTCCTGTTCAACAAGTTCACTAACTTGAGCATCGGAGGATCCTCGCCGGGAATGCCGGCCCGGGGACTTCTTGCAGGTTTCCAGAGGAGGAAGATGACTTTTCCCCCTATTTAGAGGCCCACAATAGATCTTAGCATGCCCGACGCTCATCACGGGTGACTTGTCCGCATCAGATTGGCGCGCCAAGAAGGGGCTCACACGCGGGGAAGGTGAAAGTTTCTCCCTGTGACCCCATCGATTCTGCAAGGAAGACGATGGTGACAACACGAGCACATGAGGCTTCCACCAGCCAGGCCGCGGAGCGCATTCCGCGGGTTGAGCAATCGGAGACCAACCTCCGTGTTCCGCCCCCTGCACAGATGAGCCAGCCTGACCGGCTTGAGGTTCTGGTTCACCAGGTCCAGGACCTGATGACAATGGTACGGGGACTGTAGGAACACTGCTTTGCCATTGCACCTCAACCCCCTCCGCTTGGTGAAGGAGTGCAGGGGACAATTCAATCTCATCAAGGTGGGACCCCACGCGAGGTCTCCCGTCACTCACCTCATGAACCTCGTCGCCGAGAGGCCTCAAAGCGATGGCGGTCCCTCTCCCATAACTCTGGTCATTCCCACCAACGGCCGGACGAGAAAGAATCCAGATGGGTGCGCTCCTTACGCCGGCGGTCTTCTTCGGCTTCCTCTTCTGACTCATCTAAAGATGGCGCCATCAAAAAGACTACCCGTTGGGCCGAGCAACGGCTCGATGAGTATCACCGACGGTTGGAGGAGCTTAGCCGCCAGATCGCTAACCCTCATGGGACGAACTACGAGCACCGCCCCCCACTTTCCCGGCGTATCATGGAGGAACCGGTCCCGCCTCATTTTCGTCTCCCCCAGCTGGACCCGTACGATGGCACGACGGACCCACTGGACTACCTAGAGAGCTACAAGGTCCTCATGCAGGTCCAGGGAGCGACGGACTCCCTTCTATGTGTCGCCTTTCCGGCCATCCTTCGCAAGGCGGCACGTGCATGGTATTCCCGCCTACCACCGCACAGCATCAATTCATTCCGACAGCTTGAGCGATCTTTCCTGGCCCACTTTGATGCGTGCCGAAAGATCCCACGAGTGGCTGATAGCTTATTTGTTGTACAGCAAAGAAGTGGCAAGACCCTAAAGGACTTTGTCGCTCGGTTCAAGGAGGCAGCATTGGAGGTATATAACCTGGATGATTCTGTAGCAACTTTGGCATTAAAGCGAGGACTTCATCCTTCTAGGTTCGCCTATTCCCTAGAAAAGAAGCCTCCAAGTTCTTATGCTGATCTTCTAAACCGAGCATAGAAATACATTCGTGCTGATGAGGTGGATTCTTCCAGGAGGGAAGCTGATAAGAATCCCAACAAGAAACCAGCGCCCACTGAGCATGCTGGAGCATGACCCCGGAAGCCTGAGCCTCCTCACCGCCCAGATCGCCGGCCACAGACGCTTATTCCTAAGGAGCAATTCACTCCCCTCATGGCTCCGATATCTCACATCCTACTAGAAATCGAGGAGGAACCTTACTTCAAGCGTTCGACCCCCATGAAGTCTGGGACCCCCCGCAATAAGAAACTTTACTGCCGGTACCACCGAGATTATGGTCATGACACCGAGGACTGCCACCATCTGAAGAAGGCCATTAAAGAGCTTGTCCAGCAGGGTCACTTGGGCAAGTTCGTTCGAAGGGGAAACCTTCCTACTCCAGGTTCATCGGTGCCTCCGACACTTCAGACCGGCGTGGACAATGCTCCTACGGAGAAGACCATAGCTATGATTTCCTGGGGGGCAGGTGGTGGTTCAAAAAGACAGCAAGAGGGAATAGACTCTGTAATTTCTTTCTTTGGAAAGGATTTAGATGGGGTAGTTAATAAGCATGACGACAGCGTCGTTGTGTCCATGACCATAGCCAAACATCCTATAAAAAGAATTTTAGTTGATAGTGGGAGTTCGGTGGATGTTTTGAGCTACGAAGCTTTTGTTCGGATGAACTTGTCAAAGTCTTCCCTCCGACCTGTCGCCACGCCTCTAATGGGCTTTACTGGGGACTCTGTGAGCGTTGAAGGGGAGATTGATCTCCCTGTCACGGCTGGAACCCCTCTGTGTCAAAGCACGGTGGTCATAAATTTTTCTGGTGGCCTGAATCCTGCTAACTTATAACGCTATCTTGGGAAGACCGGGATTGAATTTGCTAGATGCTGTGATCTCCACTAAGAGATTATTGGTAAGATTCCCCACCGACAAAGGAGTCGGAGAAATGAAAGGAGGCAAAGCCCGCCACCGCTTTGCTATCACTTGTCTCCCAGTCCACTGGAGGCGGCGTCGGCGATAACCTCTGAGTCGCTTGACCCCCGAGAGCTGGGAAGGAGGGGAGAACCAACCGAGTACCTCCTGACCCGGCGAGGACCATCAATGTTGGGGTGTTACTTCCGGAGGAGGCACGCGATCGACTTCTCACTTTCCTGTGTGCCAACACCGACGTCTTTGCATAGTCGTCCTCTGACATGCCGAGCATCCCTGAGGAGGTGATCACCCATCGGCTCAACCTCAGGCCAGAGTGTCGGCCGGTCCGACAGAAGAAAAGGAGCTTCGCTCCGGATAGACAGAAAGCTATCGACGAGGAAGTTTGCAAGTTGACAGCTGCAGGCCATATTTGGAAAGTTCATTACCCCGAATGGTTGGCCAACGTGGTGATGGTCTATAAGACTAATGGAAGCTGAAGGATGTGTGTGGACTTCACCGATCTCAACAAAGCATGCCCCAAGGACAGCTTTCCCCTGCTCCTGATCGATCAACTGGTGGACGCTACATCCGGCCATGAGGTCCTTAGCTTCATGGATGCTTTCTCTGGGTACAACCAGATCAGGATGAACCCGGTGGATGAGGAAGCTACCTCCTTCATAACTGAGAAGGGGTTGTACTGCTACAAGATAATGCCATTTGGGCTAAAAAACGCAGGAGCCACCTACCAAAAGTTAATGAATAAAGTCTTCGAGGACCAGATAGGACGCAACATGGAGGTGTACGTAGATGACATGCTGACAAAAAGTGTCCACGCCACCGACCATATTGCCGACCTAACGGAGACTTTTGACATCCTTCGTCGATACCAGATGAGGCTGAACCCACGCAAGTGTGCATTTGGGGTGACAGCCAGAAAGTTATTGGGTTTCATGGTGACCCGGCGGGGGATCGAGGCAAACCCGAACAAAGTTCAAGCCATCCTAGACATGAGGTCTCCCACCAACAAGAAGGAAATACAGTGCCTGACGGAATGGTGGCCGCCTTGAGCCGTTTCCTGTCCAAGTCCGCTGAGAGGTGCTTACCTTTCTTCAAGGCACTCCGCAAGGCCAATGGATTTGAATGGATGAAAGAATGTCAGAAGGCGTTTGAGGGGCTAAAGGAATTCTTATCTACCTCGCCACTGCTATCCAAGCCAACAGGTGGAGAAGAACTCCTTCTGTACCTCGTAGCTTCTCCCGAGGCTGTTAGTTCTGTGCTAGTCCACGTGGACACCAATGGCATGCAAAAGCCAGTGTATTACACAAGCAAGGTGCTCCACGATGCGGAGACCAGGTACTCGAAGATTGAGAAGACTATCTTTGCATTAATTATGTCTGCCCAGCGCCTGCGGCCATACTTCCAAGCCCACCCGATCGCGGTGATCACAGACCAACCTCTAAAGACAATTCTCGCTCGTCCGGATACTTCGGGTTGATTGGCAAGGTGGGCGCTCAAGTTGGAGGAATTTGATCTATATTTCCACCCTCGGTCGGCCATGAAATCCCAAGTCCTGGCGGATTTTTTGGTCGAGTGCACCTGGGGAGAGGAGCAACCCAAAGAGCCCTCTGCAAACCCCTCGCCTCTCAGAACCAGAGATGATGAATGGGTCCTTCATGTAGACGGGGCATCAAATTCTCAAGGGAGCGGAGCAGGCCTCATCCTAGCCAACTCGGATGGAGTTGTAACCGAGTGTGCACTCCGCTTCCTCTTTCCAGCCACCAATAATCAGACGGAATATGAAGCTCTGCTGTCTGGGATAAGATTAGCCCGAGAGCTCGGGGTAATGCGCCTTAGGGCGTTCACTAACTCCCAGCTGGTCGCTGGCCAAATCGCAGGGGAGTATGAAGCAAGGGATCCCATCATGTCCCGCTACTTAAGTATGGTGCAGTCGCAAGCTTCTCTCTTAGCTTATTTTAATGTTAGCTATATCCCTCGAGGGGAAAATGCTAGAGCCGACGCTTTATCCCATCTTGCCACCTCAACTGACGGGATGTTGGGAAGAGCTTATGTAGAGCACCTGGAAGCCCTGAGTATTGACGTAATAAGAGAAACTCTGCCAGTTGAGCAGGAGCCTTCCTGGATGGACGCTTATGTCCAGTACCTTACCAATGATACCCTCCCAAAAGACCCTGCCGAGGCCAAGAAACTCAAAAGATGGACCCCGAAGTTTTTCATAATAGAGGGAAAACTCTATCGAAGGTCGTTCTCATACCCGGTTCTCAGATGTGTTGGCCCCATAGAAGCAGATTATATCCTACGAGAGATACATGAAGGTATATGTGGAAGCCATCTGGGGGGCAGAGCTCTCGCATACAAAGCCCTACGGCAGGGATATTACTGGCTGACAATGAAGGAGGATGTGTCCGAACTTGTTAAGAGGTGTGACAGCTGCCAGTGCCATGCCAATATTCAACATCAACTGGCATCCCAGCTGACCCCCCTGGCTGCACCCTGGCCCTTCGCCCAGTGGGGCATGGACATCCTGGGACCATTCCCTCCAGCCTCCGAACAATGCAAGTTCTTAGTGGTAGCAGTTGACCATTTCACCAAGTGGATCAAGGCTGAGGCTCTCGCCAAGATCACCGAGGGCAAAGTAAGATCTTTCTTTTGGAAGTCTGTCGTGTGCCGGTTCGGGCTACCACACACCCTCGTTACTGATAACGGCCGATAGTTTGACAACACGGCCTTCCGGAAATTCTGCATCGGCCTGGGCATTCATCAACGATTCACCTCTGTGGGGCACCCCCAGACCAATGGCGCAGCCGAGGTGACCAACCGTATTATCCTCCAAGGGCTCAGGGCCTGGCTAGATGGCTGCAAAGGGCGTTGGGTGGAGGAACTCCCAATGTATTGTGGGCATACCACACGACGCCACGAGCCCCCAACGGGGAAACTCCTTTCAGCCTGGTCTTTGGGACCGAGGTAGTCATTCCAGTGGAGATAGGTGTCCCTAGTCCCCGGACATAGTTATACCACGAAGAGAGCAACCCAAATCAGCTGCGGGCCGATCTAGATTTAGTGGAAGAATTGTGAGACTAGGTGCAACTTCGCATGGTGGCTTTCCGTTAGCGAGCGGCCATATACTACAATGCTCGAGTACGGTCCAAGACGTTACGCCCTGGAGATCTCGTTCTGCGATGAGCTGAAGTATCAAAGCCGACGGAGGGAGGCAAGCTGGCACCGAAATGCGAAGGACCATACCGTGTCAAGGAGGTACTTCATCACGGGGAATACAAAGTTGAAAAGCTAGACGGGAAACCGCTCCCTCGCACTTGGAACGCCGATAATTTACGCCGGTATTATCAGTAATGTGCTAACTTCATTAATTTGAACCTGCTTGACAGACTGCTGTTCAAAATATTTTCATTGCTTTTTGAGTGATCACGCTTTGCACTAAAGACCGGCTCCGCATCGGCAACAAAGCCTGGCTCCACGTCGGCACCAAAGATCGGCTCCGCGTTGGCACCAAGAACGGCTCCGCGTCGGCACCAAAGCCCGGCTCCGTGTCGGCACCAAAAACTGGCTCCGCGTTGGCAATTAAGCTCGGCTCCGCGTCGGCAATTAGGTTCGGCTCTGCATCGGTACCAAAGCCCGGCTCTGCGTCGGCACCAAAGACCGGCTCTGCATCGGCAATTAAGCCCGGCTCAGGTCCGGCTCCGCGTCAGTACCAAAGATCGGCTCCGCATCGATAATTAAGCCCGGCTCCACGTCGGCACCAAAAACCAGCTCCGCATCGGCAATTAAGCCCGGCTCCGTGTCGGCACCAAAGACCGGCTCCGTGTCGGCAATTAAGCCCGGCTCTGCGTTGGTACCAAAGACCGGCTCCACATCGGCAATTAAGCCTGGCTCTGTGTCGGAACCAAGACCGGCTCTGCATCGGCAATTAAGCCTGGCTCCGCGTCGACACCAAAACCCGGCTCCGCATCAGCACCAAGACCAGCTCTGCATCGGCAATTAAGCCTGGCTCCACGTCGGTACCAAAGACCGGCTCCGCGTCAGCAATTAAGCCCGGCTCCGTGTTGGCACCAAAAAAACTGGCTCTACGTCGGCAATTAAGCCCGACTCCACGTCGGCACCAAAGACCGGCTCTGCGTCGGCAATTAAGCCCGGCTCCACGTCGGCACCAAAGCCTGGCCCCGCGTCGGCACTTAAGGATAGCTTCGTGTCGGCGCACATAGTCCAATTCTGCATGGCATATCTAATGAGGCATTAGGCATTCCACGACTTCGCGCCGGCACGAGCGGGGTCTTATACTACCTATAGTTCAACTTTCATCTCTGCAACCGAAATTGATCCTGCATCAGTTTTCTAACTGAAAGAAATCGTGCTCTTCGGCCATTGGTTGTTGATTCGCAACAACTCACACTAGCAAAGCTAATTATGACCAAAGACAAGTGTTGAGAATCGAAATATTCATTGATGGCTAAAAGTTTACAAAATTGCCGATCTGAGTCGGACTTGAAGCAATACAATAAAAATAAAAAAACTAAGGGTCGCTTGGGGCTGGGTCGTCATCTTTAGGGACTTCATCTGGCTCCAACCCTTCAATCCCCTCGAGGTCATAGAGTTTCTGGATTTTTTCCTTGCAGTCCTGGAAGCCGGCTTCGTAAGCGAATGTCGTCGATTCGACTAATTCCTTACTAAAGGCTCTAGACTTCCTGAAATTCTCTACGGCCTCTGCAGCTCTTTTCTCCGCCTTGAAGGTTTTTCGCTCGGCCTCCGCGACCTTCTCTTCGGCCTCCGTGACCTTTTTATCGGCCTCGGCGGCCTCCCTCTTGGCTTCGGTCACCGCCGCCTCCAAGTCGGCAATCTTGGGGTCGGACTGGCGGGCGACCTCTTTGGCCACATCTATTTCAATGGAGGTGGAATGTAATCGGTTCTTCAAAATGCACATTTTTGATTCTGCAACCTCCAATCTCTCCTCGGCCATTCTTTGCTTTTCTTTGGCCGCCTGGGCGTTATCCAGCTCGTTGGTCACCCGATGCTAGGCAACTTCCAGCGCGTACTCTGCCTTCTCGGCTCTTAGCCGGATGGCTTCGACTTCGCCCTTTAAAGTGGCCCAGGTATCCTCCAGGGCCATCTCTGCCTTTTCTACCCTAGCTTGGAGTGATAGCATCTCCTCCCGCGACTGATCAAGGGCAGCATCACTCATGACCCAAAGCTCCCTCATGGCAATCAGAGAGTTCAGCGCCTGGACGGAGTGTCAATGTTATAAAAAAAAAACACGAAGGCGAAAAGGTTAATAGGGCAAAGCTCACCCAAAGGTGTGCCACGGATGCCTCGCAGAAGAAGGTAGCCCTCCCCTGATGCCGGAGAAACTCCTACACCTTAACCACAGATGCTTCGTCCAATGCTCGCTCGGCCCAGCGGCTGTGGTTCACCAAAAGTGATTGGAAGGAAGGGTCGACGCCCTTCCTTTCCACTGACACGGGGGCTGCGTGGGAGGACTTCGCCTTCGACTCTGCTGCCTCCGGCCCCTTAGCTGGTGGAGGCGCTTCGGTTGTTGCCCCTTTGGGGGGCATGGTAACTGCTGGAGTCGGCTTTGTAGTTGCAAGGACCGGCTCCGTCTCCACAGCTTCGGGCGGGGGTGACGGTGCTTTTGCGACCCGCTCCGGAGAAGGATCGAGCAGAATGACAGGAGGGGGAGCCGGTACTGAAGGTGATTCTTTTCCTCTTGCTTGGCTCCGCCCAACTTCCTCGCTAGCCTCGGCCCTTACCGTGTCTTTCCTCGCGGGCTCGTCGGCTTGGGCTCTGGCTGCCTCGTGCCCACGCAGGGGATCCACAACTTTGGCCCTTCCAGCGTCAACCCCCCCAGTGTCGGCCTTCTTCGAAACCTTAGCGCACAGGGGCTCCACAACTCTGGCCCCTCCAGCGTCGGCCCTCCCTGCGTCGGCCCTCCTTGGAATCTTGGCGACGGCCCTCCTTTCAGCGGGGGGCCCATTCCCTGTTGCCTTCCTCTTCTTAGTAACCGCTTGCCTGAGCTCGCGAAGCGATGGCGTCATCCCTATAAAAAAAATAGGAGATGAGTAAAAAAAAAAAAGAGAGAGGAGAGGAAAGAAGGAAAAAGGTGAGTAATCAAGTACTCACCACCAGAAGGGATTAGGCCGGCGAGACGAAGGTTTTTATCGACCAGAAGCTTATTACATCGAGGGACATCGGCAGTCAGAAGCTGCCCAAATGCCATTCGATCCCTTGGGAGGATAGAGGAATCCCTATTGGCATCGGTGTTGGGTGTCCCCCAGCTTCCACTCATCCCCTCGATATCAGCAAAAAAGAACTTATCCTTCCACCCTTTAACGGAGATGGGAAGGTACAATTTAAGGATCCTAGTGGGTCTAGGAGTGAAAGACCACCAACCTGACTGCTTGCGAAGGGTATAAAAACTGCGGAATAAGGAGATACTGGCCTCTATGCCTTGCAGGTGACAAAGAACCAGAAAGCCAACGATAGTTCGGATCGAGTTAGGGACTAGTTCGGAAGGTGTTAAAGAATATCAGTCTAGAAGGTTAAGGATGAAAGGGTGGATAGATAATCGAAGTCCTGCCTTAAAGAAGGCTCCATACAAGGAAACTCTTCCAGGACGGGAAGAAGTTACCCTGTCATCAGGAGCGGGGTAGGACAGACGTAGGTTTGGTGGAAAACTATACTTGGCTCTTAGGTTTACTATGTCTTGAGCAGACATAGTGGAAGAAGTCCCCTCGGGGGACTCCTTGACAGTGCTTGAAGGATCAGCAGCTATCAGACGATGCCAGGTGGAGGTCTGTCGATGGTCGGACGACTCCCGGCTGCGGGGTGTCTGACCGGCCGCCGCTCCGGCGAGGAGTGGTCAGAGGATGGGATGGACCATTGGCTTGGTAAGGAAGCGGAAGGTTGAGAAGGAGTGGGGGAACGACCCTCAGAATCCGAAATAGAATAGGAGGGCAAGGAAGCCATGGAAACTAACATGAAAAGCTTGAACTAAGATCGAAGGAGCACGAGGAGAGGAACAGACACGGGAGGCGGACGGATGCTTGCAGACTCAGGGGAGGTAGCTGTAACGTAAGAGAAGAGGGAATGGGAAGATAAGGACGATTTTTCTTTTTATAGCCCCATTTCAAATCATCCCGCGGCCGCCCGGTCTGGCCATGTGTCTACTTTCAAATGGAAGCCGCTTCGGCGGCCTACCGGCGCGAAAAACATGAAAAGCATCACCAATAGAAAGATGGCGGTGGCCTTACCGCAATGATGATGCTCGCCTTTTTATGACTCATTACTCGAGGGAAATCTTCCTCAATCTCAACAGCTCGAACGGACGAAATGATGGCACGGAAGTCAGCCGCCCAGTGGATATTAACACCCCTTTCGCTGGTGATTGTGCGCTCACTCATCTCAGGGGCGGGGGGCTTCTGATACGGCTGACCATCTCCTCTGGGTGGTGTTATAACCTCTTGTGCGATTTCCGGAGATAATGATGTGACAGCTAATCCCAGAGATGGAATTTTGGCTCTGGCCTCCAGCGACAGCTCCAGCCTTTGGCTCCGGCCTCCAGCAACGGCTCCGGCCTTTGGCTCCGGCTCTAACTGGTGCCTTTCCTGCATACACTATGACCCACTTCAGGTAACAGATCCCAAGATTCGAGATCTATTACCGTATACCTTGCTCACCGAAATCACGGGCAAGTGCTAGCACGCCCAGCAGTTACCGCCACAAGCGGCCCCCATCCAGCAACGGCTTACCCACTTGCCATTCGAAGGAGCTTATCCTAACAAGGAAGATTCGACGGTTCAAAACAGAACGAAAAGAAAGAAACCTCCCAGACAGGTATAAAAGGACCATGAGCTCAATAGAAAAAGGGGATCTCTCTCTCTCTCAAAAAAGATAGACACTACACTCCTGTTCAACAAGTTCACTAATTTGAGCATCGGAGGGTCCTCGCCGGGAATACCGGCCCGAGGACTTCTTGCAGGTTTCCAAAGGAGAAAGACGACTTTCCCCCCATTTGGAGGCCCACAATAGATCTCAGCATGCCCGGTGCTCATCACCGGTGACTTGTCCGCATCAATAGGTATTATCAAACACAGAGACAGACTCTGGAACACTGATGGCATAAGATACGAGGACAATGCAGCGAAAGAAAAAGTAGAAGTCGAGGAATAAAACAAGAGGAGGAACTCTGGAATGAGCTCCACATACAAAATCAAGATATCAATCTAACAATCAATCAACCAAAATACAAAATCATCCGCAACTACCGAAGGTTAAAGAAAGAAAAAACTCAATCGGTAAGGGGAAAAAAAAGACCAAAAGAAACCAGAAAAAAAAGCACTCACTAAAGATCTCAGAGATTACATTGTGCCCATCGGGAGCCTGTCCTTCGGAGAGCACAACGCTAAGACTCCCAGCCATCTCCAACGGAGCGGCGCTCTTCGGCACCAGCGATACCGAGGGCTGGCCGAAGAGAATGGGAAACAGTTTTCAGATCTCATCTGCACCCAATACCATCACAAGCATTATTATAAGAACACCGATCATCATCAACCTTAGGCCTCACCAATATAGATTTCCACCAAGAACCCAATGAGAGAAATGAAATCGAAGGAATTAAGCATCAATCACAGGCAAAAGACCCACTGGACCACAGCTTGCTCTCTCTCTTTCTTTCTTGCATTCTCCTCCATTTGTCTCATATGCTCCTTCGCCACCGCCCTTTGGCCCTCCTCCCGGAAGCTGGGCACCCTTGCCGACCACCTCGGCAATGATCGTTCATCATTCATTCGCAAGAAAAGAAAAAGGGCCGAAGGATCAACCTGACAGGGATAAGAAGGACAAGGGCCGAGGGTTCATGGTAGTTTGGAGTTTAATTAAGAATTTTTTGGGATATCCTCTCGATATCCCTCCAATCAAATATCAACATAAGGGATAACAAAAAATTATTTCAAAAATTTTTAATTTTATATTTGATGAGGAATAAAATTATTGTTAAATCAATATCCGCACATAGGACTAAAAGGTTAGAATCATTTTCGATTTCTACCCACCAAATATCACATTCGGAAAGAGACAAACTACCATGCCTCGGCCATTTCCATACCTCGGCAGGCCAAGGACAATTAAGAGCCAAGTATGACCCTCTGACCACAATCAACATAAAATTAAAATCCCTAATTATGCGGTAGGATTTCAGTCACATCAGCTCCCAACATCCCAAGAAGAAAATAAAGCCAAATATGGCTCGTTGCCTACAAATAGCCAAGTAATCGAATCTTAAAGCTCCAATCAGCTTCCTCGATCGTGGATCCTCGTAACAAATAGGATCTGAATCCCACCGACGTCATAACTAACTTGATTCGAATCATATTTGAATTATACTGATTTTCTACTTCCCAAGGCACGTTTGAGGAGTCAAGTGAATAACCCGCCAATATTCAGACAGCCTATAAATACCATGTCCTAAAATCTCTTTAGGTACGCATACCCTTTCACTAAGAATCTATTGGAGGTCAAGCAAATTTTTTAGCTCTCGAAGGCCATTCTTGATGGACTCTTCTATAGGAGCCTTCTTCTTATATCTGCTTGCTGTGAATTTTTACTGACTTGGGCATCAAAGGGTCTTCTGCAGAGGCCACCCCTAGCACTTTTGACGTGAAGACTGTCTTGCAATCCACTCAGATAGGAGATCATCATCTTGGTCCTAACGAGAGTTGCACCCAAGTCGAAGAATGAGATTTTACAGTAACAGATCGATGCTAGAGGAAGGGCTTCAAGTCCCATAAACTTGTGATCAAGGAGACAAGGCTTGAAACTAGAAGAGAAACCCTTCAATGGCCAATCAAAGGAGAGCAACTTTGGATGCTCAGGATCAGACCACCTTCCAGAGGCCTGATCCCGCAAATAATATGGCACCTCCACAGCCACCTGCGACCGTAGTCATCCAGAACCAGTTCGCCATACTAGTCCAGCAAGTTCAAACTCTGGCTCAACTGGTCCAGGAACTCCATAGAGTTTTTCATCCAACTGCCCCTACTCCACAACTCCCTGATGGAGTTGCCGCCTCTACTTCGCCGACGATTTCTTCTTTCAGCCCGCTCGAAGTTACGAGCCACCTCCAGTAGCCCAACCACAAAGGAACTAGGTCGGCACCGTAAAGGGTTGGGCGAAAAAGCCGCCTATATCTCGGAGAGATCAATCTCTCTCCCTAGTATACTCCTGTCATGATTCGATGCCATGACCATGGTCCCCTTGTTCCCTCTCTCCTACCACCCATGATGAGAAGGTCCAACGACAACTTCGTGAAATGCATTAGGAGTGGCATCAGGAGCTAGATGCTGTCAAGCAAGCTCCTCCTCTTCAATCGAAGGCAGAACAAGGCATCCCCTTCTTCGAGAAGATTATGCGGGAGTGATCCCTCCCCATATTAAGCTCCCCACCATTGAGCCATACCATGGATCCACCGATCCCGGTGATCACCTAAGCAGCTTTCGATCGATCATGATATTCCATAGAGCATTAGACATGATCATGTGCAGAGCCTTTTCTTCCACTCTCAGAGGATCCGCCAGAACTTGTTTTAATAGCTTGAAACCAGGTTCCATCAATTCCTTCGACGAGCTGAGCTGCCTATTCATTAATCAGTTTGTTAGTAGTCATCGCCATCGAAAGAGATCCGACTCCCTCTCTGAGGTCAAACAATGAGAGGGGGAGTCCTTGAGAAGTTATCTTGGCCGCTTTAATACGGCCATGCTAAAGGTAGACTACCTCAACCATGAGGTGGCCATGTCCACCTTGGCAAGCGGAGTATCCAAGGAGGGGGACTTCTACTTAGCCCTGGAAGTCAATTACCTGAAGAACATCTCCGACATGATGGCTCTGGCAGATAAGTATGCTAGGGTCGAAGAATCAAGAAGATCAGCCCGAGCCGAGCAAACTAAGAAAAAGAAGAATAAGGGCTCGGAGAAGAATCAACCCTCTCGCCATGCAAGTCCATCTCGCCACCAAATAACTCCTCTGCCACCGCCTAGAGATTGCACTTAAAGCCCAACGCGAAGATTCAATCAGTATACTTCGCTAACTGCACCAAGGGCGCAGATCCTGATGAAGATCAAGCACCAGATCCCTCAGCCACCACCTCTTGAGAAAATATGGCCCGAAGAGATATGACCAAGTACTGCTGATTTCATCAGGATCATAGGCATGACACCGAAGAGTGTTGCAGCTTTGAAATGAGATTGAGCAACTCATCTATCGAAGGCTGGACCAATTCAAAAGAGCCCCTGAGCCGAACAATGGAGAAGATCGTCAACCTTAGCCGCACCAACCACTTCCGCCGAACCCACTATTGACAACGTCAATATGATTGCAATGATCGACTCCTCACTGGCTTGGCTAGATGAAGAAAAAAATCCATTGAAGAAGGCTCGAACCGATGAACTCTCTTTTTTCTGATGAGGACCTCCGGGAGATACAATATCCACATGATGATGCTTTGCTTATATCTCTTAACATGAACGATTATGCATGTACACCGTATTTTAGTTGGTAATGGAAGCTCTATTAATGTTTTATACTTTAATGCTTTTGTGAGGATGAAATTGCAAACGGAGGATCTCCAAACCATAGACTCTACCTTGGTAGGGTTCACCAGTGACGCTATTACTCCCAAAGGAGTCATTACGTTGGTGGTTCGAGCAGGCGCTTGGCTCAGTATAGCCATTGTTCATACGGAATTTCTAGTAACCAAGCTTCGGTTGCTCTACAATGCAATCCTCGGCAAGCCCGAATAGATGTCCCTTAATGCTATCATATCCATCCCTCATCTTGCCATAAAATTCTCCACAGAGTGGGGAGTGGGAATAATTTAGGAAAACCAAGCTGTAGCTTAGTATTACTTTATCGCTGATCTTCAGTCTAGAAGACCCAAGGTTAATGGGCTAGATGCTTGGGAGGACTTTGCTAAGCAACGAAGAGAGCCAGCCGAAGAACTCGAAGAGGTACCGCTCGACAAGGCTCGACCAGACTGAATCATAAGGATCAGGTCACAATTGAAAGGGAAATCCTTCCTCACTAACAATCTTGTATTTTGCAAGGCATCTGTCTCTAAGCCATTAGAGCAAAGAAAGCTATCTCCAAACTGGGAAGGCCCCTCAGCAGAGGTCCTTAGACCCGGCACCTACAAACTTTAAGAACGAGATGGAAAGTCTATTCTCCGAACATGGAACTTAGATAATCTTTGGATATATTATCAGTAAAGTACACTCATACCAAGCTCATTCGGCTCACTATAACAAAACTTTATGCAATATTACTGCCTCAATCACTTTTATTGAAAGTTATTGATGAAGGATAGGTTTCTCCCAATCAACGACCTATGGGTCCACTTCTCCGAACCTCGGCAGGGCCGAGCTATTTCTCCAAACCTTGGCAGGACCAAGCTGTTTCTCCATACCTTGACAGCACCAGTAAAATATAATCTTTCTTGTACCTCAGCAGGGCCGAGCTATTTCTTCGAACCTCGGTAGAATCAAGCTATTTCTTCGTACCTTGGCAGCGTCAAGTAAAATATAATTTTTCTCCGTACCTCGACAGGGCCAAGCTATTTCTCCGAACCTTAGTAGGACTGAGTTATATCATACCTTGGCAGCGTCAAGTAAAATATAATCTTTCTTCATACCTTGGCAGGACCAAGCTATTTCTTCGAACCTCGGTAGGATCAAGCTATTTCTCCGTACCTTGGCAGCGCCAAGTAAAATATAATCTTTCTTTGTACCTCGACAGGGCCAAGCTATTTCTTCAAACCTCGATAGGACCGAGCTATTTCTCCGTACCTTGATAGCACCAAGTAAAATATAATCTTTCTCCATACATCGGTAGGGCCGAGCTATTTTTTCAAACCTCAGCAAGACCGAGCTATTTTATTGTACCTTGGCAGTGCCAAATAAAATATAATATTTCTTCATACCTCAGGGCCAAGCTATTTCTCTGAACCTCGGTAGAACCGAGCTATTTCTTCATACCTTGACAGTGCCAAGTAAAATATAATCTTTCTCCATACCTCGGCAAGGCCAAGCTATTTTTCTACATCCTAACGAAGCAAGAAAAAATCCTCTTTATTCCTCGGCACAACCGAGCGATCCATTGCAGTTTTAGCAAATTGAGTAAAAATACTCAAGGAATTTTGGCATGACCGAACCTCAATTAAGCATCAGCAAAGCCGCCTAAGTCTTTATGTAATCTGGGATGAGTCAAGCGCTTTGTCCCTGAAGGTTTAACATGGTCCAGTGAGCATCAACGGGACAAAACTAATCGTCAAAATAGTTAGCGAAGGCCAAGCCCCTGAACACTCTTAGTACTACATGACTCTCATTTAGTCAGGTGCGATCATTTGAAACTCAGGAAAATAAGTTCTTGCTATTCTCGATGGAGTGCCCTATTAGGTGTTCCTATATCTCGGTAGGCCCTAACCTTTTTTGCACCCCGTTCGAGTTGAAAAGGCTAGCGTGCCTATGCACGATTTATATATCAAAATAAAATAAAGGCGTTGGCCTGATGAAATTATGAATACTTAGCAGAAAAGAAATAAATAACAAAATGAAACAAATGATCAAAATCTTTTTTATTTTGAAATAATTTATTACAAAAAGTTATAGTCTATTACAGGACATTATAAGTGCGTTACGGCACAGAAAATACAGAAAAATGCTTGGACAAATGGTTCAGCTGCCAACATCGCTTCAACAAGGCTTCTACTTTGAAAATCAAAAAAGAGAACTATGTTGAATTATGATCTCCATGGCATTAGGCAAAGGTATTGGAAGAAGAAGCCACCCGATGGTACTTACCTTCGGCTTTCCATCCCCTTGGAAGCCACCTGATGGATCTTCAAATTGGTCAATGGCTATAATGGTTGACAAAAAACCTATGGAAGTCGAGGCCCATCAGAAATCGCATTTTCAGTGGTCTCTGTGGCTCCACAACAAACGAATAGAGTAAGGTAGAAAGTTCACATATGCGCTTCCCATATGACCTCTACACGTCCTCCCTTGCGCTTCACATATGGCCTCCAAAACTACTCCCTTGAGAGCGACTTGCTTTTCAGCAACTTCTTCATCCAAACTATCGGGATTAGGCCAAACCTCAAATGGAAAGACTGATTCCTCAGCTTTCAACCTCAGCATGAGCTAGGAGCCCTTGCAAATTTTTCTTTCTATGCCCAGCAAAAAGGGGTTGTCTGTATGCACTCGCTACCTCTCGCTCTCTCCCTTTTATAGCCTTCAGACAGAGGCGGCAGAGATAGTCTCTATTAATGAGGAGGATGTTTCGGGATTCAAAGCGTCCCGATCACCATAACTCGACATCGCTAAATGGCCATGTGTTGCCCATCAGCTCTCCCTCCCGAATGGATCTCAAAAAGCTTCTCCTCGCACGATAAGACAAATGCTTACAATGCTCATGGATTAACCATGTGTCATCATCTTGATAAGCCCTGTAAGTCGTGCGAGGAGTTTCTATCTGCACTGGGAGAGACAATAAATGATCTCTCTTCGACCTTCGTTACGCTTTAAGTGCAGAGCGCGTAGCTTAACAGGCCATCAATTACTTGACATATGCAGAAGATAAACCCACATCGAAAAGGAAAATGCATTAATGGCAAGGCCAAGATCATTGAAATCAAATGATGAAGCTCAGAAAAATTGAGTTATTAAGCCTCAACAAGGCCGAGCAATTTACTTAGGCTCAGAAGAAACCGATCTATTAACAAGCCTCAGCAAGGTTGAGTGATATCCTCCATCTCTGTGAGGCCAAATGGCCTACCTCGGCAAGCTCGAGCGATTTCTCCTATTTCAGGCAAAATCGAGCCAATTCTCCACCCTTGGAAAAACCAAACTATCAATTTGCTTAAGTCAGATCGCTAAGGATTTCCTAAACTCCGGTACGACCGATCTACCCACTCTACATAATAAAAACTACTGTAAAAAATGCCGAAGTCTTCTTTCTCTTGCTTCAACAATGTTGGAGGCTTGTTTGGATTCACGGAGAAAGACACCCATTGACGGGGGAAATCATATGCGGCATCCCATTCAATGAGAAAAAATTAAGACTTCCATCCTTTGATGGAGGTCAAAACTTTCGAAATCCTCTTAAAGTTCTTCCGTGGTCCGATGTAAGGCCAGACTAAATCCTTAGAGGATGTGAGGCTGTAGCAGGCCCGGAACAGAGGAACTATCGTTGTTGCCCCCACCAATGTGCACATGGAGATGAACCCGATGATATAACACCAACTATTTGGTGTAACCATGGTGGAGCAAATGCCATAGTAATTCATTATACCTTTCACTACGGGATGAAAAGGAAAACGAAGACCTTCTTTGAAACTCTCGTAATAGAAAAATATCCCCATTTTTAGTTTGTCAGTACCCTCTGCTCAAGATCAAGGACTCGTGGTTGGATGTTGCTTGTAAACTAGTAATTTTAATGGATGCTCTCCAGGTCCACCGGAGTTATCGTCAAGGCAACATCAGCTGGACGCTCCATATCTTTAGGATTAATAGAAGAGGCACGAGCCATACTGCTCTCTGGATAAAGGTGTTCGATCTCTGAAGAAGAAGATGAGAAAAAAGCACAACCGAGGATAGCGCCGCTCAATTTCTTTTAAACCGTCTTGGCGAAGATCCCCATGCATTGCAGAACCTTGGCTCGAACATTATTAAACCCCTAGTCAGCCATGTGTCATTCCGCCTGCTGCCAGTGATGGGAAACGAAGGGTCTCTCCTCATACAACTAGAAAAAATGATGAAACAACGACTTGGTATTTATGAAGACAGCGTGACACCCCTCCATCTGAAACTCTACTCTCCATGCTCGAACCTATGCTTTGAACTAGGGAGTGGGGGGCATGTGATGCGGGGTAAAATTATTATTAAATCAATATCCTCACATAAGATAAAAAGGTTAGAATTGTTTTTGATTTCTACCCACCAGATATTGCATTTGGAAAGAGACAAACTACCACACCTCAGCATGACCGAGCCATTTCCATACCTCAGCAAAACCAAGTCATTTCCATACCTCGGCAAAACCAAACCATTTCCAAAAGCCGAGTATGACCCTCTGACCATAATTAACATAAAATTAAAATCCCTAATTATACGGTGGGATTTTGGTCACATCAGCTCCCAGCATCCCAAGAAGGAAATAAAGCCAAATGTGGCATGTTGCCTACAAATAGCCAAGTAATCGAATCTTAAAGCTCCAATCAGCTTTCTCGGACGTGAATCCTCGTAACAAACAGGATCCGAATCCCATCGATTATATAACTAACTTGATTCGAATCAGATTCGAATCATACCGATTTTTCACTTCTCAAGTTCGAGAAGTTAGGTAAATAACCCACCAATATTCAGACAGCCTATAAATACTATGTCCTAAAATCTTTTCAGGTATACATACTCTTTCACTGAGAATTCATTGAAACTCAAGCAGAGTTTTCAGCTCTCAAGAGATCATTCTTGAGGGACGCTTCTGCATGAACCTTTTCCTTATATCTGTTTGCTGTGAATTTTTACTGACTTGAGTATCGAATGATCTTTCGCAGGGACCATCCCCAGCGCTTTTTGTATGAAGATTGTCTTGCAGATCCATCTAGAAGGAAGATTGTCATTCTGGTCCTGACAAGAGTCGCACCCAAGTCGAAGAATGAGATTTTACGATAATAATGTTTAATATAATTCATCACAGAATATATTTTTTAAAAAAATATTATTTTGCATATTTATTTAGAAATAATTTTTTTTCATCAAACACTATGTAAGGGAGAAGGCGATTTTTTTTTCTCAAAACAATACCTACTTTACTTTATCACTGGATCAAGCCATAAAAAAATAAAAATTAATCCGTACTTACCTTAGAGACTGATGAACAGCGACATACGGCATCCGTGGCAAATTTTGCACGGCATCGATCGGGACTTCTAGCACACTGCTCGAGAGATTTTTGATTGATAAAAATAATATCTAAATAAAAAATTTGATTGCGTGGGACTCCGCTGCTAATTAGTATGATAGCTAAGCATAATAGCTAAATGCTTCCCTTGTGCTTTAAAAAAATGTGCTCATACGTCCCCAGTTCATCGCTCGAGATCCTTTATTGCCCAATGTAATGGATATGTCACCGAACTTTACGACCTTTTCTCGATCTAGAAAAACGTGCTGATATATCAAAGGCTCTTCCTTGCTATAATGGTCGAGTAAAAGGTGTGAGAGATGTTCTAACAGCCTGACACTATTGTAGGTGAATAGAGTTAAAGCACTAAGCCATGTTATGGGCGCCCCGTCCCACCATAGCATGAGCCGGATCATATATATCTGGCACAATCCGATAGTTATAGTATCGGATGTATCAGGCATGATCTAGTAAAAAATTATATCATACTTAAAAAGTTTGACCCATGGATTAAGTTTGGTACGATCCATTTTGGATTTAGGCTAGTCATGCCAGCATGGCACGCATACCAACCTATCACGACCCATAAGGGCATGGCCTAAGTCATGCCAACCCACAGGATTCTGGATCAACACAGCTGACAAAAGTCTGATTAAAAAAATTAAATAAAAATATAATTTTTAATAAATTAAAAATTATTAAAAATAAAAAAATTATTAATATGAAGCCATCTTAATGGTGAGGAATTTGGCATAGACCTCTATCATTTTATTAATTTAAAATCAAAATGATACATAAAGGAAAAGGGCTAGGCCTAGCCTCCAGAATACAATAAGAAAAGAAAAAAATAGAGATAACTCACTTTAATAATTAAAAATAAAAAAATATATAATTATAAAAATAAAGATGACTCACTCATAAGTAGTATTTGTATCATCATCATCTTCGCTGGTTAAGTCATATCAATCTTTATCTTGAAGCCTTGCTTCAGCATCCAACCAATCTTTTGAAGCATATCTAAAATTTTAAATTAATGAATGAAACAAATAAAAACTAACTACAAGGAGGAATTGAGAAGAGGACCAGAGGTGGAGGCATGGAGCCAAGATTTGTGAGCTTCCTCTTGTGCTCTTATCTCTCAACAAGAAGTGACCTCCTTTCTCTTAACTTCTCAACAAGAACCTCCTCTTGTGTAGCACTTACACTTATCATTTGCCAGAATACTTGTAAACTAAATATTAAATTGCTAGAGCATTTGCTAGAAGAGAGAAATAGTAGTAGTAGAGAAGAAGAGAAGAGTTATTCTGGTGTGGTGAGAATGAGGGGGGAATGGGCTATTTATAGAAGTTTCAAAAAAAATTTGAAAATACCCTTCAATATAGTTGTTATATGGCTATTGGAGGGTTAAAATGGTCAAAACCCCTCATATGGTCATTTATAGCCATTTCTAGCCATTTTCAACAACTAGAAACGGCTATAACTAGACCGTGCCGATCTGGCCCATGGCTGGCCGTGCTTGGCACGGCCTAGTTAAGGCCGTTAGGGGCCATGCCGGCATGGCCCAAGACTGAGTCATGCCTAGCACGACCTGCACAGTGCCATGTCATGCCTGGTACGGCTCAGCCCAAAGGTGGGCCGTGAGCCGTGCTGGGCGGGCAAATTTTTTTAACGGGCCATGCTGGGTATGGCCAATTTTTTTTGCCAGCCCGATGGGTCTAGGCCGTGCCATGCCAGGCACGACCCAGTATCCAACTCTATAGGTAAAGTATGCATCTAATTAGATTGATTTAAAAAGATATTTAAAATTAAATCAATTTAAATATTTTAAAAATTATTTATTTAAAAAAATAGATAAAATGGATAGAGAAAAAAATGATCTTGAGGAGTTAAAAGGAGAAAATATCAGTCAGCCAAAAGATGCTTCTTTCGGCAAAAGATGTTCTTCATGATATTATCTAGGCGCCTAGTTCTGGCTAGACATCGGCTCTCCAAATGTAATAGATTGGAGGTGGAGGACATTATGAGGCAAGTTGAGCAGGTTGAATCTATTATTACTACTCTCCATGCCAAAGAGGACCAGGAGGGCCTTCTCTCTGATTATGATCTTTCGTCCCTCCGTTTTAGTTTGGTGCTCCACCACTCCCTTCTGATGCAGCAGGAAACTTTTTAGAGACAAAGGCCCTTGATCCAGTGGATTCAAGAAGGGGACTGTAACACTAGATTCTTTCATCATCTAAAACGTCGAGCGGGTAACAGCATCTGACATCTAGATGATGATGAGGGACAGCTCCAGGAGGATGTCCAGGAGATCAGGGATCAGGTTTTTTATTTCTTTCAGTCTAGATGGACTGAGCACACTGGTGATGAGCTCCCTATCTACCCTATCTGACCCCCAATAAAGTCACTATAGCGGAGAATGACCTTCTTATCCGGTCGATCACTGCTGAGGATATTCGGATGGTTTTGTGGGATCTTGGTGCTAATAAGGCCCCTGGACCTTATGGATTTTCTCCTTTCTTCTTTTGTCACTATTGGGATATTCTGGGCCAGGATGTTGTGCAGGCAATCCAGCTTGTCTTTCAGTTGAAAGCTATTCCCTCTAATTGGAATTGGACTTTCATTACCCTGGTGCCTAAACGGCTTGATGCTTCCATTCCTCAGCACTATCGGCCTATCAATCTTTGTACTACTTTATATAAGGTCTGCGCTCGACTCTTGGTCTTTCGGATGCGTATGGTTATCCCTTGTCTCAATTCACCAGAGCAGGGGGCTTTTCTCAGAGGGCATAGCATCACTGATAACACTATGTTAGCTCAGGAATTCATGCATGACCTTCAGAGTGGCCACTTGGCATCAGTGTCTCATGGCCATTAAGCTAGACATGAAGAGAGCTTATGACAGAGTATGCTAGGATTTTCTGAACCGTACTCTTCATGAGTTTGGGTTTCACGAGCTATTTATTGACTGGATCATGGCCTGTGTTCATCGACCGTCTTTCTCTATCTTCATTAATGGTGCCCAAACCAATTACTTCCACTCTGAGGTTCGGTTGAGGTAGGGTTGTTGTGTTCACCGACCGTCTTTCACTATCCTCATTAATGGTGCCCAAACTGATTACTTCTACTCTGAGGTTGGGTTGAGGCAGGGTTGTCCTCTTTCCCCATTTCTATTTGTTCTCTTGGCTGATGCATTATCTCGAGCTCTACATCAGGCTCAGCAAGGCTCTAGTCTAGTTCCCTATAGGGCTGGCCCCCAGGGGCCCTCAATTTCCTACCTACTATTTACTGATGACTGCATTTTCCTGGGCAATGATATCGTGTGTAATGCTACCACATTTGCCACTATTCTTCAGACTTACTGCCTGGCCTCTGGACAGAAAGTTAATCTGAGTAAATCCTTAATATGTTTTAGTCCGACGTTGACTACGACTTTAAGGAGGCCTATCATGTAGATCATGGGCATCTTAGCACAGGCTAACTGGCTATCCTATTTGGGGATACCTATAACTGGGAGATGGCCACGGATCTTTGACTTTTGTGACCTAGAGAGGCATGTCCAAGATTGGCTGGACGGGTGGTACGTCACTGGGCTATCTATGATGGCAAGGATTGTAGGGAGAAATAAACTCCGAGGCATGCATATTTTTAAAATTTGATAACTATTATCAATGCGGAATTAAAAGATTACATATTAATCTATCTAATATGCATCAAGATCATATCTTTGCCTTATATATAGGATCGTTTGATCTAAAATATGCATATAAATAATCATCAAGATCATATCTTGATCTTCAAGAAGAAGTCATACTTCTTATCTTGAAGCCTGCCTTAAGATCTAGGGATCAAATCACTTACCTTAAGAACAGTAGGTAAATCCTTTGTGCTCTGCAGCCGTTCAATCGTCCGGCCTCTAGTATCGTCCACGCGAAGCCCCGAATGATCGGATTTCCGGAGTGCTAGCTCGCGGAAAAATGACTTTGCTGATCTTGAATCCTCCCACTTGAATCTTCCTCCAAGATCCACCAAGCTTTTGCTAACACCAGAATCACCAGGATTTTCTATTCTAACCTTTTTAGAATTACAATCCACGACATATCGTTTGTTGTGTTCTGTGTAATCTGGTGAGGGATGTCCTCTATTTATAGTCTCATTTAGCCTGCCCATTGAATTCTGACATTAAGAATTCCATCGTTTGGCAAAAGCAAAGAGACGAACCAAAGGCGCGGTGCTTGGTTAATTCCGATGTTCGGTGAAAACCAAGGAGACGGCGTTTTGTTAATTTCCAAAGAGATGTGAATTCTAACACTTAGAATTCCAATTCAAAGAGGAGTTCGATTAAATTAATACATTAAATTCTAAATGAGAATTTAATCTCTCATTTAGTTATCTCATCATGTGAGATACTTATGCGAGAGGGTTCAGGTGATGGTTTAATCTGATCTGAATTTATTGACTAAACCCACATAGATCATGGTCCTAGCCCAAATCAAATTTGGCTAGTCCTGAATCTATTTAAATCCAAATCAAGTCTAATTTCAAATCAATATTTGAAATTGATTAGTCCTTCTAATAGACTTAAACCAAATTGAATCTTATTCACTTGTACTTAACCCAATTGAGATAATTCAATCAATCAAATTGATTAATTAAATCATATACGATTCTCAATCGTTGATCAGCAAATAGATCATCCTAGGAAACTTCTATGCGTGTGACTCTCTAGGTTCGAACCTAAGCCGGTAGCATAGAAACAACTTTCTATACTAATCGATGTGCCCATCTAGCAATGGAACCCGACGTCCGGATAGGTCGAAGAGTTGCCGAGCAAACTCCAAGAACCCTAAGAAACAGTTACCGTATAATTCATCCTCTTGACCACAAATGCTAAGGATGGCTTAAGAGCCTGTCAACTCTAAATAGCAAATCCATAAAGTGATTTCAATTTTAGTGATCATGTGACTTTCACATGAAGTGCCTTGGCCAAGGTCTTGCTAAATTGAAACACAAGCATTTCTCCTTTTAACGGGATAGGTCAAATTCCATCTTGATCCACAACTGACTACCACAAGTACTTGACTGCACCCAGTAACCTTTCGTAGCTGGATTAGAAATCCAGGTGGTCCGGCACCTAAGTACAATGAGTTGCTTGTAAGCCACTGGTTGTGATCTTCAGGTCTGAAGGATACTTATACCTATATCTTCTCGGATTAACTCTTGACAGCAGAGTATCCGAAATGAGTCACGTTCGGTGAAATGTACTCCTACACTTTCACCTGTATGTCATACCAGTGTCTCTACACTCCTTGGTTAAGAGGACAACCAACAAATATGATATACAACGTCCTATAATTGATAGTACTATGGCCCTGTCATAGTATATCATTTGGTCGCGAACTCTTTTAAGGACCTTCAAAGATAAATCCTCCTTTATCGTGAAGGAAGATCCTGAGGGCTTCATTACTATTAGGAGTTTTAAGAAGATGTTCTTGTAATGAATAAACTGCCAAATAACTTTTATTAATATATCAATTTATATACAATTTACATTAGCACAATCATCAAATGATTGGCTTTAGGATACAATTCCCAACAAACTCCCACTTAGCCTAAAGCCACTCATTACAGTATCTAATACCCATCTTCAACTTATAGTTGTCAAACTCCTTGATGCTGAGTGCTTTAGTAAATGGGTCACCTAGGTTTTCCTTTCCATCAATCTTCTGAAGATTTATGTCACCTCGGTCTACAATCTCTCGAATAAGATGAAACCGGCGCAGTATGTGCTTGGTGCGCTGATGTGCTCGTGGTTCCTTTGCTTGAGCTATGGCACCAGTGCTGTCACTGTACAACAGGACTGGTCCATCTATGGAAGGTGCACTCCAAGCTCGGAGATGAACTTTCGCAGCCACACAGCTTCTTTCGCAGCATCTGATGCAGCGATGTACTCTGCCTCGCACACCGAATCTGCCACTGTATGTTGCTTGGAACTTTTCCAGCAAACAGCTCCACCATTTAGGATAAACACGAAACCCGATACTTTTGCTATCATCATGATCTGATTGGAAACTGGAATCAGTATATCCAACAAGTTTCAAATCAGACTCTCCATAGACTAACCACTGGTCCTTAGTATTTCTCAAATACTTAAGGATTGTCTTAACAACTTGCCAGTGTTTTTCTCCTGGATCAGATTGGTATCTACTCACTACTCCTAGTGAGTATGCCACATCTGGTCTTGTACATGTCATGGTGTACATAATCGATCCCACTGCCGAAGCATATGGAATTCGACTCATACGTTCTCTTTCATTAGGAGTTGTCGGACAATCCTTCTTAGAAAGATGAATTCCATGGCCTATCGGAAGATAGCCTTTCTTGGAATTCTCCATGCTAAACCTCTTTAGCACTGTGTCAATGTACGTAGATTGGGATAAACCAAGCATCCTCTTAGATCTATCTCTATAGATCTTCATCCCTAGGATGTATGATGCTTCTCCCAGATCTTTCATGGAGAATTGTGATGATAACCATGTCTTTATTCCTTGTAATGCAGGGATATCATTCCCGATTAAGAGAATATCATCCACATATAATACAAGAAATACAATAACAGAATCGTTAGCCCATTTATAAATGCAAGGTTCTTCTTTATTCTTAATAAAGCCATAAGATTTGATCACTTTATCAAATCGTATGTTCCAACTCCTAGATGCTTGCTTAAGTCCATAAATAGACTTCTGTAGCCTGCACACTTTAGACTCGTCTTCAGATATAAAACCTTCAGGCTGTATCATATACACCTGTTCTTCTAAATCACCATTTAGAAAAGCGGTTTTAACATCCATCTGCCAAATCTCATAATCGAAGTGTGCTGCTATAGCTAGCATAATCCGAATGGATTTCAGCATTGCCACAGGAGAAAACGTTTCGTCATAGTCAATACCATAACGTTGACGATACCCCTTGGCAACCAGACGTGCTTTATAGGTCTCAACCTTTCCGTCTGCGCCTCTTTTCCTCTTGAAAACCCACTTACACCCTATGGGTTTTATCCCTTCGGGTGGGTCAACTAATGTCCATACATTATTGTCCTTCATGGAATCAAGTTCGGATTTCATGGCATCAAGCCATTTATTAGAGTCAGTCCTTTGCATAGCATCCATATAGGTGATCGGATCCTCGTTGTTCTCATCGAGTTCAACAGGATCATCATTCTGGACCAAGAAACCTAAGTATCTGTCCGGTTGATGTGGTACTCTACCAGATCGCCTTAATGGTGCATCTAAAATGGGTTTTGAGTTTGATCTAATCAACTCAGATTCTAAGGGTTCACTGGTTTGTGTTGTTCCTTCTACTTGATGAACTTCCTCAAGTTCAACATTAGAGCTATTTGTTCCTTCACTAAGGAACTCCTTTTCAAGAAAAACTGCTCTATTACTAATGAACAACTTTTGTTCTTCAGTATTGTAGAAGTAATATCCTTTGGTTTCTTTCGGATAGCCGATGAAAAAATATTTGTCAGATTTGGGTTCAAGTTTGTCTGATTTTGCACGTTTCACATAAGCCGGACACCCCCAGACTCTCAGATAGGTGATAACCGGTTTATGTCCATACCACATCTCATGTGGAGTTTTAGAAACAGACTTACTTGGAACCTTATTAAGAATATGACAAGCTGATTCTAATGCGTATCCCCAAAATGATATTGGCAAGCTTGCAAAACCCATCATGGACCGAACCATGTCTAACAGAGTTTGATTCCTTCTTTCCGACACACCGTTATGCTGCGGTGTTCCAGGAGGAGTCCATTGGGAGAGAATCCATTCTCTCTTAAATATGTCACAAAGTCATTGGAAAGGTATTCGCCTCCTCGATCTGATCGAAGGGTCTTAATACATTTTCCTGTTTGTTTTTCTACTTCTTTATGATATAGTTTGAACATTTCAAACGACTCAGATTTATGTCTCATAAGATAGACATAACCGAACCTAGAAAGGTCGTCTGTAAAAGTAATGAAGTAGTAATATCCACCTTTGGCACAAGTGCTCATTGGTCCACATACATCAGTATGTACTAGACTTAATAGCTCTTTGGCTCTTTCACCTTTTTCAGTAAAAGATGACTTGGTCATTTTACCAAGAAGACATGATTCACAGGTAGTTAATGATTCACAATCATCAACTCGAAGGATGCCCTCCTGAGTTAACCTGTTTAATCTGTTCTTATTGATATGACCCAGCCGATGGTGCCAAAGATAAATGTCTGTGACATCAGTTGTTCTAGGGCGCTTACTTGATTGTACACTACATTCACAGGCTGTGATAATATATAAATGCCATTAGATAAATGCCCAGTCATTACAGTGACTCCATTCATAATGATATTCAAAGTAACATCCTTTATTGAAATTTCATAATTACTTTTGGCCAGAAGGCCTACAGAAATTACGTTCAACAAGAACGTTGGGCAAAAATGACAATCATTTAGTATAATGACATTTCTATTGAAAACTATTTCAAGAACTCCTAATGCCAGTACTGGAACTAATCTTCCATCGCCGACATTAAGGAATCTTTCATTGTCCTCAAATCTTCTAGTGACCTGTAGTCCCTGCAATGAATTGCAAATGTTAAAAGGACTCCCGGTATCCAATACCCAGGTCTGATTATCATATACAGAAAAATTACAAGGTGTCATATAAATACATTGTTGAGCAACATCTTGCCCCTTTTTCTTCTTTGGCCTGTTTGGATCAAGTGTGGCAATGTAAAGAGGACAGTTCCTCTTCCAGTGCCCTTGCATCTTGCAATGAAAGCATTCAGCTTGACTTTTATCAACTTTCTTCTTCTGCATCTGACCCCTTATAGATGTCCTAGCATGTTGCACCTTTTTCTTATTCTTTTTCTTCTTCCCTTTCCCAAAGGGTTGACGCCCTACCTTAGATCCTTCAACCACATTAACCAAACCCTTAGAGAGCTGGTTATCCTTCTCAAAGTTCTGTAACAACCCCAACAAACCGTGGTAGTTGACTGCAGGCTTTGTCATTCGAAAATGAGTAAGGAAAGGTCGGAAGGATGGAGGCAAGGAATTCAGGATCGCATCTTTTCCCAACTGCTCATGTAGGGGAAAGCCGAGCTTGCTTAGGAGTTCTATCTTCTCAATCATATACAATACATGATCAGTGACAGGAGATCCATCCCTCATTTGAGCATTAAAAATAGCACAACTCTTGTGCCTTTCAACGTCGTCGGGTGTGCTGAAAGATTCATTCAACGCTTGAATGATTTCTTTCGGCTGAGCATTCTCGAATCGGCGACCAAATTCATCGTTCATTGCTCTAGCATGATGCAACGTATGCTAGTTCTATCATTGAGCCACTTCTGATAAGTGTCTTTGTCAGAACTTTGGGTGTTTGCATTAGGTATCTTTGGTGCAGGATTATTCAGAATATATAGAATCCTCTCATGCTCAAGGACGATCTTAAGTTTTCTAAACCAGCTATTGAAATTTGAACAATTCAACTTGTCACTATCCAATAGGGACCTTAATGATAAATTAGTGGCCATTTTCTGCATAAGAAAAACTAAAGTTTATTAGTATATAAATTGATTCAGTCTAAAGACTTGGACTTTAGTCTAAAGATTCTCTCACTATTTTGTTCAAATTGGTAGCCTCTACACCCCAATTCGAAGAATTATTCTTAATTCTTTAGTGGGCACTAAGATCTACATAGACTACATATAGGCCCAAGTGAAGCTTGGCCAACCCATATGCATCTAAGAGTAGGTTCAAAACCAATTGTTTCCCAAAACAATTCTTAGTGTTCAGTTTTGCCCCATGTTCCTCTTCAGCATGCATGGAGTGCCTCCACTGAAAGTTCTGGTTAGGTCCAACCATTAAATGATATAATCAGCGTAACCTATCAATAGACAACCAAGCCCAAGTAAAGTTTGGCCCACCTGACTGTCTATTTAATAGTTACGCTAACTTATCATATAATGAATGATAATTCCGATGGTTGACAAGCACCAGGCATGGAGTGCCTCCAATGATTATCAAGACATCAGACTCATTATCACCCACCTTAATGGGAGGCTATGATCTAGTTATCATATAACTATTTCATTTTAAGGACCTAATAATTTTAGAGGATTTAATAATCTGAAGATAAATTGACTAATCAAGTTCTCCCACTGAATCTATGAAATCGGTAGAATGAAACAAGATTAAGTCAGGTTAAGTGGTACCTAAATCAGTCAGACTGATTTCCTTACAGGCATGGGTCAACCAGAATCAGGTAAATGATCTGAATCATAAATGGTTCACCATATTGACCAGGTGAGTGAGATCGATAGGAGAGATATGCCATTAACTTGTTAAAGGTGCATCAATACGAGTAGCTCCCAATTAAAAACCATTCGATCGTTGACCTAGAGCAACTTGCCTACTCACCTTGACATCATATGGTTAACCAATTTTGATTTGACCATCTAAGAGATTCATGCTCAACCACGGAGCCTAATCTACTTCCATTTAGTTTAATCAAAGAGAAGGACATGATCACTACAACTATTGTTTGATTTAGAGCATTCTTAACTTAATCTAATTAATTTAGATTTGATCAAATACTCTTTTAGTCCAGTTGATTTAAACCTTAGGGTCTAACCCTTTATGGACTTGATTTAGCTAACCCAAAAGATTAAATATATTTCATGTTTACATGTCATATATTTCAATCAAGCATCACTTGCATTATGTTACTACTTATAATTCCTATATTTAGATCATATCTAAAAAGATTATGAATTAATATTTGACATTCAAATAAAACTCTCATAAATATTTGTATGTTGCATAACATAGACTACAAGCCATCATATCTCATATCTATGTTTTTATACTAAACATGCAAATATTATGCTTTTATACAACATCAATATAAAATATTTTTGAGAGTGAGTGTAATCTATGTTTTGATGCCAAAGCTCAATTTAAATTTTCTTTAGACTAAGCATCGATGATAAAACAATCGCACGGCAATATGTCACAGAATACCTCATTGAATGGGTAATTTAAATTTTTAATCCATCTGTGATGCCTTGTGATCAATTTTAGCCATAATTACACAATTAACAAGAACATTAATTTACAAGCAATAAATTAGATCAATATCAAAACCATGGCTCTCATACCATTTGTAGGGAGAAATAAACTCCGAGGCATGCATATTTTTAAAATTTGATAACTATTATCAATGCGGAAGCTAAAAGATTACATATTAATCTATCTAATATGCATCAAGATCATATCTTTTCCTTATATATAGGATCGCTTGATCTAAAATATGCATATAAATAATCATCAAGATCATATCTTGATCCTCAACGTAAGAAGTCGTACTTCTTGCCTTGAATCATGCCTTAAGGTTTAGGAATCATATCACTTACCTTAAGGGTAGTTGGTAAATCCTTTTGTGCTCTGCAGCCATTTAATCGTCCGGCCTCTAGTATCGTCCACGCGAAGCCCCAAATGATCGGATTTCTGAGAGTGCTAGCTCGCGGAAAAAAACTTTGCTGATCTTGAATCCTCCCACTTGAATCTTCCTCTAAGATCCACCAAGCTTTTGCTAACACCAGAATCACCAGGATTTTTTATTCTAACCTTTTTAGAATTACAATCCACGACATGTCGTGTGTTGTTGTTTCTGTGTAATCTGGTAAGGGATGTGCTCTATTTATAGTCTCATTTCAGCTTGCCCATTGAATTTTGACATTAAGAATTCCGTCGTTTGGCAAAAAGCAAAGAGATGCCGAACCAAAGAGCCGCAGTGCTTGGTTAATTCCGACGTTCAGTGAAAAGTAAGGAGACGTGGCGTTTTGTTAATTTCGACATCGGTAAGAACTAAAGAGATGTGAATTCTAACACTTAGAATTCCATCGCCTGGTTGATTCAAAGAGGCACATTAATTCCACTTTAATTCTAACATTTAGAATTCTGATGGAAATGGTTTGGAGAGGTGATGCGTGTCGTAGCGCAACGAATAAAACACCTTAATTTCACTATTAGAATAGCTAGAGTAAGGGATCGATTCCACAGGGACTTAAGCGATTATCTTGAAATAAATTTATAAATTTAACTAAATAGATAACTAAGTAGATAATTAGCAGTACAAAATAATAAGATATGGTTTATCTTATTAGAGCACGGCTCGTATAGATCACGGTCCGTCCCTTTTAAGAATAAATCAGTCTAAATTATTTTTACTTAAATAAAATTTAATAATAATTAAATATGTATAAAACTTTATTTCAATAACATCCAAGAGTGCATATTAAAATCTAAAATAAAAGAGTTTTAATTTCTAATAGCAATAAGAGAGCAACAAATTCTTCCTACACCAAACCAAATATGGGATGAACGGTTCTTAGACTGAACCGGGTGCTGCCTTTCTTCCTTCACAGACGCCAAGCAACGAACAGCGCCTGGAACAGAGGACTCCACACGAAACCCACGAACATAGCCTTCTTCGATCAATGGAACAAAGCCTCGGACGGGCACCGCACACGACCCAAATCCATCCTCCAATCCCCTTCTTGTGCTATTTATAGAAGTCTGGACGCGGCCTTGACGCGGCGAGGAATCCTGTTTCAAAACAGAGACGACGTAGCCAAAACAGAGGACGTGGAAGTCACAAAAAAATCTGGATAAATCCTCCATAAAATTCAAATTCCTTCTAAAGGAATTTAATTCTCTTAATTTGATAACTTCCAATCTAATCTATTCCTTAATTGATGGAGGAAACGGTTAGAATTTGAATGGAGAAGTGTCACGCCCCAGACCCAAATTTTTTTTGAGCTAGGGTGACAACCCGCCACGTGCGGGCACGCAAGGCGTCTCGAAATATGACACTGAATTCAAGAAAAGCAATAACCTATATATCATTCAAGTCCATGTCTTTAATACAATCCATAACTAAAGATTTGGGCTACAAGCCCTACACATAAGCATTACTGGGGTTACATCAACATATGAATCCACTTTATTTTAAATAGAAACTCCAACGAACCTATGATTCCTTACACACTACACTAATATAGTCTGGGCATCAAGCCCTACACTAATATAGTCTGGGCATCAAGCCCTACACATGAATACACTGGTATAGCAATAAAATAAAATTCTATATTTTATTTGAGTTGAGGTCCATCACTCCAACATGTTATTCTCAAATCTCATGGTCCTGTAGCAAAAACATTATAATATTTTTATGAGATTACACTCAGTAAGTAAACCATGTTATACAGTCCAATCATAGCATAGCAATCAATAAGCATATAAATGATCTGCATGCAAACATTTCACCAATACTCAAACATGCAATGTAAGTAAACCCATCATTGTTATATTATATCATATGTGTCCCACGGCCCTGCAATGCCCCATAACAAAGGAGAGCCGTGGTGGCACATATAAATATAATTCAAATCATTTGCACTCATCATTGTTGTATTATATCATAGTAAATTATCAGTGCATATAAAGCATTCCAATTGTTATATTATATCATATGTGTCCCATGGCCCTGCAATGCCCCATAACAAAGGAGAGCCGCGGCGGCACATTCTTTTGCATTCACAATCACTCCATTATGCAATGTAAGTATTATATCATGCGTGTTCCACGGCCCTCCAATGCCTCATCTGAGCACATCCTCTAGATGTGTATGGCCATAGCAAAGGAGAACCGTAGCGGCACTTATGACTATGATACCAATCATTGCATCCATAACCACTCAATTATACTATATAAGTAAACCCACTGTTTATACTCTCAATGGTAACTGTAAATGTGACCCACGGCCCTGCAATATCTCAATAATGTACCAACAGGCATCCCCCTACTAAAGTAGGGTCGAAATGCCATAGTATACTAACAAGTATCCCCCCTACTGAAGTAGGGTCGAAATACCATAGTATACTAACAAGTATCCCCCCTACTGAAGCAGGGTCGAAATACCATAATGTACCAACAAGTATCCCCCCTACTGAAGTAGGGTCGAAATACCATAATGTATCAACAAGTATCCCCCCTACTGAAGCAGGGTCGAAATACCATAATGTATCAACAAGTATCCCCCCTACTAAGCAGGGTCGAAATACCATAATGTACCAACAAGTATCCCCCCTACTGAAGTAGGTCGAAATACCATAATGTACCAACAAGTATCCCCCCTACTGAAGTAGGGTCGAAATACCATAATGTACCAACAAGTATCCCCCCTACTGAAGTAGGGTCGAAATACCAGGGTATGACATGATAAAGGAGAGCCGCGGCGACACATAACAGTACCTCACATCACATCAATACAATACATCAATCATGTAGCAAAATAGTGGATTATACTTACTGGTTAATTGCATGTAATATATCACATCAATGTCATACTAACTGCATCTCTCATGCATAATAACTGCATCTCTCATGCATAGCAACTGCATCTCTCATACATAACAACTGCATCTCACATGCATAGCAACAGCATCTCTCATGCATAGCATCCACACATGAAATCATAGTACATAAATAGCCATGTATTCATCTACTTACAAATTTAGCCAATAACAATTCATAATTTAACTACGCATATCTTGAAATAAATTATTTAATAAACTGATAACTGGCTTACTTACCTTCGCACGCAATCCAACAGATATATCATCTAATCAGATGTCGGGGTACCTACACAATTAATTGATTAAAATCTGGATAATGAAATGATTCCTAAGACTCTACCCTGACCAATCCACGGGCCCAACTTCGGACTCGAATATCTCTCACCATACTCACTCAAATGGGGAAGTAAAATCATCCCTAGAAACTAGATTCAACCTAGATTCCAACCATATAATTATTTTATATTTTTCGGCCCATTACAGAGCCCAAAAACTCTATCCAAAATGGTCCCATAAAACGGCCCAATAGGCCTGAACCGGCCGGCCCAGCCGGCCCGGTTCAGCCTGATTCCACCCGATTCATCATCTTCCCCCCGATCCCCTATTTCACCGAACAGGGGACGGGAACATGGCTGGCGGCCGGGGCCGCCGCCGGCCAGATTGAGGGCGGCCCGGCCGTCGGTGGCCGGGCCAGAGCCGGCCGCCGTGGTCGGCCACCAATCTCCTAATTTTTCCCTCAATTTCTCTCACTCTCTCTAACTCCTCCGTGCGGCACGGGACTGTGCCGGCGGTACGGCCGGCCACCATGGCCGGCCGGACCTCCACCGGACACACGCCGGCGCCGGTGGAGGCGACAGGCCAAGTCTCGGGCCCGGCGAGGCGGCGAGCACGCCGCCGGGCCCGAACCAACCGGGCCACCGCGAGAGGAGGGCCAATTGGCCCTCCCTCTCCTCTCTCTCTCCACCACCCCCGCCGGACGCCTCCCCCGGCGCCGGCGGAGTCGTCGGCCAAGTATCAGGCCCGGCGCGGCGGCGAGCACGCCGCCGGGCCTGAACCAAGGGGGACGATCGGGTTCTCTTCTCTCCCTCTCGCGATCTCTCTCTCTGTTTCTCTTACACGCTCTCTCTCTCTCTCTCACGCTGTCTCTCTCTCTCTCTCTCTCTCCTCTCAGGCACTATCTCTCTCTCTCTTCTGGCTATCTCTCATGGCAACTCTCTCTCTCTCTAGCACTAAGAGGATGGACAGAGAATTACCTGGAGGGGACGCGGACTCCGAGTACTAGGAGGGAGGGCTCCTCCTGCCATTTTAATGTCACAGCGAGACGCTTTGGTTATGAGATCTGGAGAACCAAAGCGTCATACCGTTGCTCAACACATTAAATCAACACATTAAATCAACCCAGATCTGGTTCACATGAACCGGGTTAGAATTAACTCAGGCCTGGTTCGCATGAACCGAGTTAGAATTAACCTAAACCTGGTTCATAGGAACCGGGTACTACAAGAAGAATCGGCTGAAAGAAAACAGAAAATGCTGAGAAGACGATGAAGTCGGCAATGTATTTGCCGTTTTTGCTTTGAAATCCGTGCTAACTCCTTATAAAATCAATTCCAAGCTCATCTTAAATCCGATTTGAGTGCCGTTTGCATCATTAAATCCCTAAAATCGAGCTCTTTAAGTTGATAAGATTTTATCTAAAATATATATAAAATATTAAAATATTAAATAATAATAGGTACGTTAAAATATTAATTAATAGGTTTAATGATAATTATTTATGCGTTTATCACTCCCTCCAACTTGAATCTTACTCATCCTCGAGCAAATAAGAAATTTAGAAATATATACCAAGCTAGTCCAAGAATTGATAGTTATCTTATAGTTATTTTTTAAATTTTTTTTTTTAAAAGATCATAAGGGAGGTACTTCATTGGATTATTAAGTTTTTTTTAGTGATAAAGTGTAGTCCATAAGAATTTATAGAAGTCTTTCTTCACCAACTTTCCACTTCTCTAATTAAGTCTTCTAACTTAATTTGGGTTGGGTGTAATGTCTTTTGTACTTTGGTTTTTTTTATTTATTTATTTATAAAGTCAGTGCAATGTCCTAACATCTTGCTTTCTAATTAATCCTTGTAGCGAGCTTTAGGCCAATGGCTCCCAAACCAATTGGTTTTAGGGCATTAGGTATAAAATACCCCTCGGACTTACTTACTCGAGTTAAAAAGGCTTTAGGTAGGACTAACTTTATTTAGGTTCTTTTACATTCCCACCTTTTTATGCGAACAACATCACTTTCTTAGGTGACGGGGCCCGGTTACTCAGTGAAAAATGCTAAGAACCTAATCTATTAACTTTAAGAGAGATTTTTTTTTCTTTTTTTTTTTTTTTTTTTTTTTTGAATAACATTTTCACCCATACCCTTATTAAGTAAATTGTACTATTAAGATCAGTGGTCATGAGGGTCTGAAATTATTCTAAAAATTATTCTGGGCTAAACCCTACCTTTTATTAGGTTTCCTTAATAATTTATTCCTCAGTATTTCAAAAAAAAAAATAATAATAATCTAACCATTAATTCATTAATAGACTCCTTGATTAACTTCAAATCGAGACAGAATTTGGTACACATCTGATTATAGTTTTACTCGAGGATTTATTCTTTTTCCTCCCCCCCCAACTTAATTTCCATTGTCCCTAATGGAAGAAAAATTAATTAATTGCAAGGAAAGATACTACATGGTAGAGTATTTGAAGGTTGGAAGTTTCATTGTTGCCATCTTCTTTCAATCTGCTTCTGTTGCTCTTCTCTGGTCATACTAAAAGAACACACTAAAAGAACAGAAAGTTAAAAATAACTAATAAACTGGGTTGCCTTCCAAGAGCGCTAAGTTTAAAGTCTTCAGCCAGACTGTGCTACTCATTATGATAGTGTTGGGTTCACAAGATCAATTGATTCAACAATTTCTCCATCATTAATTTCTTTTATATATGGTTTCAAACGTTGGCCATTTACTTTGAATGTATTTCCCTGCTTGGGGTCTTTAAGCTCTACAGCTCCATGGGGAAATACTTGAGTTACTATAAAAGGTCCATTCCATCATGAACGAAGTTTTCCAGGGAAAAGGTGTAATCTTGAATTGTAAAGCCATACTTTTTGATTTGGTTCAAAAGTTTTTCTACTAATAAATTTGTCATGATATGCTTTGGTTCGTTCTTTATAAATTTTCGAGCTTTCATATGCCTCATTTCGTAGCTCTTCTAACTCATTCAATTGGAGTTTTCTATTGACACCTGCATTTTTTATATCATAATTAAATTGCTTGATAGCCCAAAATGCACGGTGTTCCAATTCTATAGGTAAATGACAGGCTTTTCCAAATACGAGCCTGTAAGGAGACATTCCTATGGGAGTTTTAAATGCAGTACGATAAGCTCATAATGTATCATCCAAACGTTCTGACCAATCTTTCCTATCAGGTCTCACCGTTTTTTCAAGGATATTTTTAATTTCTCTATTTGATATTTCAACTTGACCACTAGTTTGGGGATGATAAGGTGTAGCTACCTTATGAGTAATTCCATATTTATTCATTAATCCTTTAAAGTGTCTATTCGTGAAATGTGTACCCCCATCACTAATTATAGTCCTTGGGCATCCAAAACACTAAGGATATTATGCTGAATAAACTTGATTACAACTTTATGGTCATTGGTTCGAGTTGCCATGGCTTCAATCCATTTTGACACATAATCAACTGCCATTAGAATGTATTCAAATCCAAAAGAGGAAGGAAATAGGCCCATAAAATCAATACCCCATACATCAAAAATTTCTACAACCAAGATAGGGTTTAGGGGCATCATGTCTTTTCGAGATATATTTCCTGTTTGTTGACATTGGAGACAATTACGGCTAAATTCATGTGCATCTTTAAAAAGAGTTGGCCAATAAAACTCACTTTGCAGTACCTTTGCTGCAGTTTTCTTTCCACTAAAATGTCCTTCACAGGCAAGAGAATGACAAAAGTTAGGTATACTTTTAAATTCACTCTCGGGAACACATCGCCTAATCACCTGATCTGAATAGTACTTAAATAATTCAGGGTCTTCCCAAAAGTAATATTTGATTTGTGAGAAAAATCTATCTTTTTCTTATTTTATCCAGTGGAAGGTACTTTTCCTGTTGCCAAATAATTCACAATGTGGGCAAACCAGGGAAGACTGCTATGAGAAATTGAGAATAGTTGCTCATCAGGAATTTATCTCTGATTATTTCTTTATTGTATTCCACTGAGATCCTAGAGATATGATCTGCTACCATATTTTCAGAACCCTTTTTATCTAAGATTTCTAGATCAAATTCTTGTAGTAGGAGGATCCATCTAATCAGTCTGGGTTTTGTATCCTTTTTTGATATAAGATGCCTCAACGCGGCATGATCTGAATAAACTAAAACCTTAGACCCTAACAGATATGATCTAAACTTTTCTAGGGCAAACACAACTGCTAGTAATTCTTTTTCAGTGGTAGTATAGTTCATTTGTGCATCTGAAAGCGTTTTGCTAGCATAATAAATTACATGGGGTTCTCGATTGAGTTTTTGTCCTAGAACTGCACCTACAGCATAATCAGAAGCATCACACATGATTTCAAAAGGTATGGTCCAATCTGGGGGCTTGATAATTGGTGCAGTGGTCAAAGCAGTTCGAAGGATGTTATAGGCTTTTAGACAATCTTCATCAAAATTAAAAGAACTATCCTTGGTCAACAAATTACATAATGGTCGAGAAATTTTACTGAAATCTTTGATGAAACGTCTATAAAAACCAGCATGACCAAGGAAAGATCGTACTTGTTTAACTGAGGTTGGGGGTGGTAGATTTGAGATCAATTCAACCTTGGCTTTATCAACCTCAATACCTCGCTCTGAAACAATGTGTCCAAGCACAATTCCCTCACGAACCATAAAATGGCTCTTCTCCCAACTTAGGACTAAATTCATTTTCATACAACGTTTCAGTACCTTAGTCAAGTTCTCGAGGCAACTATCAAATGATGCACCAAAGACTGAAAAATCATCCATAAATACTTTCAAAAATTAACCAATCATATCAGAAAATATGGCCATCATACATCGTTGAAAAGTGGCTGGTGCATTACAAAGACCAAACGGTATGTGTCTAAAGGCAAATGTTCCAAAGGGACAAGTGAAGGTGGTCTTTTCTTGATCTGCAGGAAATACTGAGACTTGATTGTATCCTGAATATCCATCTAAGAAACAAAAGAAACTTTGTCCCGTTAGCCGTTCTAGAATTTGATCGATAAAAGGCAAAGGAAAGTGGTCTTTCCTAGTCACGGCATTCAACTTTCGATAATCTATACACACTCTCCAACTAGTTGATGTGTGAGTAGGAATTGATTCGCCTTTTCATTTTTAATCACGGTAATACCTGATTTTTTAGGTACTACTTGGATTGGACTTACCCATTGGCTATCTGAAATTGGATAAATGATACCAGCATCAAGCCATTTTACTACTTCTTTCTTAACAACATCCCTCATGTTTGGAATTAGCCTTCGTTGCATGTCTCTATGTGGTTTGGCTTCAATTTCACTATGAATATGGTGCATGCAAACGGAAGGGTCAATTCCCTTAATATCAGCTATTGTCCATCCAATTGCCTCTTTATATTCTTTAAGTACAACTACCAATTTATCTTCTTGCTCAGAGGTTAGGGTAGATGCAATGATTACTGGAAGGGTATCATTGGGTCCAAGGAATGAATATTTTAAGTCATCTGGAAGAGGTTTCAACTCTAGTTGGGGTGGTTCTTCCAAGGATGGTATTAAAGGACTTGGTTTAGTTGGAAGTGGTTCATATTTTATAGTCCAAGGCGGGATGGTGTCGATCTTAGGTGGTTCTAATAACATGTTTATCTCTTTGGTGTACTCATCAATATCAAAGTCATCTATTCCAAAATGTGTAAGACATGTTTGTAAAGGATCCGAATCAATCAAACTTTGGAATTTCTTATCTACTACTTCCTCTATCATGTTTACTTCATTTAAATCATACACAGGTGGTCCTTGGGAAGCATTAAAAATATTTAATCTCATCTTCTTGTTTCCAAAAGATACATCCATCACACCTGTTCTACAATTTATGCATGCATTAGCGGTAGCTAGAAAAGGTCTTCCAAGGATGATGGAATTTGTTAGGATTACCGCTAGATTCCATATCTAACACAAGAAAGTCGACAGGAAAATAGAATTCATCCACCTTTACTAATACATCTTCCAATATTCCACGAGGTTCTTTGACTGATCTATCTGCCAATTGTAGTGTTACTGTCGTGGGTTTCAACTCTCCAAATCCGAATAATTCATATACTGAACTTGGGAGAAGGTTTACACTCGCACCCAAATCTAATAATGCTTTCTTGATTGTGAAGTTTCCTATGACACATGATATAATCGGGGTACCAGGATCTTTTAATTTGGGTGGGGTTATTTGCTGAACAACTGAGCTAACTTGCTCGGTCAAATGTATCTTTTTTGGTATTTGTGTCTTGGCTTTCCGTTTTTGTGTGCATAGATCCTTCAAAAATTTAGCATAAGCCGAACTTGCTTGATAGCCTCGAGAAGAGGTAAGTTTATTTGTACTTGCTTAAATAACTCAAGCATCTCATTCATTTTTATATTCTTCTTATCTGAAGGCAAAGGAGATTCTAAAGCACTAGGGAATGGGGCTTTAGGTATGATTGCTTGATCATTGAATTCCTTTTCTTTTTCATTTCTTCTCTCTTCTGGTTTAGCCACTTCTAATTTCTGGGTTGGTTCAGGTGGGTTCAATTTTTCCACTTCTTAGAGTCATGACTGATTTAGCATGATCTAAAAATTTGTCAGGACTATTGGAACTCTCAGCCATGAATTGTCCTTTTGGGTTATCATAGGCTGACTAGGTAACTTACCCTCCTCCCTTCTACTGAATGCTGTAGCTAATTGACCTATCTGAGTTTCTAGTTTTGCAATAGATTGTGTGTGGGAGTGAAGGATTTGGGTATTCATTTCTAGCCCTTTCAATGCTTGTAACACTTTGTCTTCAAAAGTAGGCTGATTATTCGGTGGAGGTTGTGGGATGTTTGGATATTGTGAATTTGGCATGTTTCTAAAATTAGTTTCTTGATAATTAGGTCTGATCGATGAATTGACTACAGGTTGAGGTTTCCAAGAAAAATTTGGATGATTTGCCAGCCAGGATTGTAAGTATTTAAAATGGATCATTTCCTGTTCTAGGAGCTAATCGGGTTTGGGCTTGGTGGGCTTGCTCTTGAACAAGTTCAGGAAATTGGTATGCAGCTGAGCATTCACCTATAGAATGGGTTGGACTCGAACAAATTATGTAGACCTCATGTAATTGAGTAGATGGGGAAGAGATGTTTCCAACTTGTAGAATCCAGTCAAGTTTATGGGATAATTCATCTACCTTAGTATAGATATATGTAGAATGACCTATTTCATATATTCCACCTCTTTTAGGTTCTACGGGAGGGTCTCGACGAGCAACTGACATATGATGTAATGAATTCTCACTCAATGTCTCAAAGAGTTGCCAAGCCTCATGTTTATTTTTTTAACATAAATGTCCCACCACATGAAGCATCAACCATTTGCCGGTGCTTTTCTGATAATCCATCATAAAAGCACTGAACTAGTTGCCATTTGGGTATAGCATGATGTGGACATTTTCTAATTAGTTCTTTGAATCTCTCCCATGTCTCATGGAACATTTCTCCATCTGTCTGGGAAAAACTTGTTATGGCTTTTCTAATTTGATTCGTTTTTCCTATAGGAAAATATTTCTTAAGAAATTCTCTCTGAAGACGATCCCAAGTTAAAATTATGATAGTGTCTAATGAATTTAACCAATACTTGGCTTTATCTTTTAGGGAAAAAGGGAATAACTTAAGCCTAAGTGCATCATCAGAGAAATTTTGAATCTTGACAGTTGAGCAAATTTCTAAGAATTCATCTAAGTGTTTGTAGGGATCCTCATTTGTAAGTCCATAGAAAGATGGTAACATTTGGATTACACTTGACTTAATTTCATATTGGACAGCCTCTACTGGAGGCACTTGAATGCAGGGAGAGTAGGTATACCTTGAAGGAGTGAAATACTCTTTTAACTGTCGTGGTTGATTATTTTCGTTATTAGGATCCATAATTCTGAGTCTGTTTGCTCTAATAGTTCTTTCTATCTCAGGATCTAAGGGTATAAGGTCGGGCTGCAACGATCGGCGACCAAGCATACACCCTACCAATGACTCTAAAGCAAATAGTTTTTTTTATTTATTTATTTTTTCTTTAATTTTTGTAATTAAGTTTCTAATTTCTTAATAAATTATGAGATGTCAATGAAAAAATTTTGAGTTTTGCAGAAAATAAATCCACCTAAGTCAATCTATAGCATAGAAAATAAAATAATTATTTTGTTTATATATTTTATTTTTATTTTATAATTTTTTATTTCCTTAAATTAATTATATTTTATGGAAGATGTCTTAGGGTTTTCTTTCAGTTTTTTTTAGTTAAGTTAATTAAAAGGACAATTTGATTAGGTTAAATTGGATTTGTGGCAAAAAGGAAAGTAATAATTTTTTATATTAAAAAGAAAATATGCAATTCTAACAATTAAAGAAATAAAATAAAACACAATAACTATTCAAAAATTAAGAGAAAATTAATCTAATTTTTTTTATATTTTTATATTTTTTAATTTTTATAATTTTTTTTTTAAATAACACACTTAAGTCTCTGGCAACGGCGCCAAAAATCTGATGTGTGTCTTAGCGCAATGATTAAAATACCTTAATTTTACTATTAGAATAGCGAGAGTAAGGGGTCGATTCTAGGGACTTAAGCGATTATCTTGAAATAAATTTATAAATTTAACTAAATAGATAACTAAGTAGATAATTAGCAGTGCAAAATAATAAGATATGGTTTATCTTATTAGAGCATGGCTCGTACCCATAAATCATGATCCGTCCCTTTTAAGAATAAATTAGTCTAAATTATTTTCACTTAAATAGAATTTAATAATAATTAAATATGCATAAAACTTTATTTCAATAACATCCAAGAGTGCATATTAAAATCTAAAATAAAAGAGTTTTAATTTCTAATAGCAATAAGAGAGCAACAAATTCTTCCTACACCAAACCAAATATGGGATGAACGGTTCTTAGACAGGCTGAACCGGGTGTTGCCTTTCTTCCTTCACAGACGCCAAGCCACGGACGCAGCGCCTGGAACAGAGGACTCCACACGAAACCCAGAGCCTTCTTCGATCAATGGAACAAAGCCTCAGACAGGCACCGCACACGACCCAAATCCATCCTCCAATCCCTCCTTGTGCTATTTATAGAAGTCCGGACGCGGCCTTGACATGGTGAGGAATCCTGTTTCAAAACAGAGACGACGCAACCAAAATAGAGGATGCGGAAGCCACAAAAAAATCTAGATAAATCCTTCATAAAATTTAAATTCCTTCTAAAGGAATTTAATTCTCTCAATTTGATAACTTCAAATCTAATCTATTCCTTAATTGATGGAGGAAACGGTTAAATTTGAATGGAGAAGAATCGGCTAAAAGAAAACAAAAAACGCTGAGAAGACGATGAAGTCGGCAATGTATTTGCCGTTTTTGCTTTGAAATCCATGCTAAATCCTTATAAAATCAATTTCGAGCTCATCTTAAATCTGATTTGATGTCGTTTGCGTCGTTAAATCCCTAAAATCGAGCTCTTTAAGTTGATAAATTTTATCTAAAATATTATATAAAATATTAAAATATTAAATAATAATAGGTATGTTAAATTATTAATTAATAGGTTTAATGATAATTATTTATGCATTTATTAAGAGGATTAAATTAATACATTAAATTCTAAATGAGAATTTAATCTCTTAGACATTAGTTATCTCATCATGTGAGATACTTATGCGAGAGGTTTGGATTAGGTGATGGTTTAATCTGATCTGAATTTATTGGACTGAACCCACATAGATCATGGTCCTAGTCCAAATCAAATTTGGCTAGTCCTGAATCTATTTAAATCCAAATCAAGTCTAATTTCAAATCAATATTTGAAATTGATTAGTCCTTCTAATAGACTTAAACCAAATTGAATCTTATTCACTTGTACTTAACCCAATTGAGATAATTCAATCAATCAAATTGATTAATTAAATCATATACGATTCTCAATCGTTGATCAACAAATAGATCATCCTAGGAATCTTCTATGCATGTGACTTTCTAGGTTCGAACCTAAGCCGGTAGCATAGAAACAACTTTCTATACTAATCGATGTGCCTATCTAGCAATGGAACCCAACGTCCGGATAGGTCGAAGAGTTGCCGAGCAAACTCCAAGAACCCTAAGAAATAGTTACCATATCATTCATCCTCTTGACCACAAATGCTAAGGATGGCTTAAGAGCCTATCAACTCTAAACAGCGAATCCATAAAGTGATTTCAATTTTAATGATCATGTGACTTTCACATGAAGTGCCTTGGCCAAAGTCTTGCTAAATTGAAACACAAGCATTTCTCCTTTTAACGGATAGATCAAATTCCATCTCGATCCATAACTGACTACCACAAGTACTTAACTGCACTCAGTAACCTTTCGTAGCTGGATTAGAAATCTAGGTGGTCCGGCACCTAAGTACAATGAGTTGTTTGCAAGTCACCGGTTGTGATTTTCATGTCTAAAGGATACTTATACCCATATCTTCTCGGATTAACTCTTGACAGCAGAGTATCCGAAATGAGTCACATTCGGTGAAATGTACTCCTACACTTTCACTTATATGTCATACTAGTGTCTCTACACTCCTTGGTTAAGAGGACAACCAACAAATATGATATACAATGTCCTATGATTGATAGTACTATGACCCTGTCATAGTATATCATTTGGTCGCGAACTCTTTTAAGGACCTTCAAAGATAAATCCTTCTTTATCGTGAAGGAAGATCCTGAGGGCTTCATTACTATTAGAAGTTTTAAGAAGATGTTCTTGTAATGAATAAACTGCCAAATAACTTTTATTAATATATCAATTTATATATAATTTACATTAGCACAATCATCAAATGATTGGCTTTAGGATACAATTCCCAACAAGGATTACTCTATTATGATCGGTGTTCTCTTCTCTTCCTCTCTATCTGTTATCTAATGCTATTGTCCCTTTGACTTGCTTGAGGAAGATTGAGAGATATTTTTGGAACTTCCTCTAGGCCTTGATGCAGGATGGACATGGTGTTCATCTATTGGCTTGGGATATTGTCTGCTTGTCGATCGCTGAGGGGGCTTGGGATCCAGTCCCTAACTGTTAGGAGGGAGGCATTGATTGCTAGGCATGCCATGCGGTTCTTGCTTGATCCGCACTGTATGTGGAGCTCATTCATGCGTGCCAAATATGGTGACTAGATTTCTTCCACTGATCCATAGCCTTATTAGGGGCATTCTTTCTTTTGGAAAGAGGTCTTCCGGCATGTTTCGGCTATCCTAAACAGCATATCATGGATGATTGGTGATGGAGCCTCAGTGGATGTTGTTTGGGATACATAGATTACTGACCTCCCCTTTTCTCGATGGCCTACCTTTGTCAGTATTGCTATTCCTAGTGGGATGAGAGTCATTGATCTTACTACTCAGGATCATTCTACCTGGGCTACCCCTTTGCTGTCCAGCTTCTTTGGGGATGAACTTTATCGTCACATTCTTTCTATTCCTCTTGTCCTAGGTCATACCCCCGACATCAAAGTTTGGAGGAAATCCTATTTGGCTCGTGCTCCTATCAGGGACCTCTTCAGGGTTTACAGACCACAGTCCCAGCAGTCATTGGATGTGGCTTGGATCTAGCACCTTCCCATTCATCTTAGGGTCCAACTATGTATTTGGAAGTTTGCACAGAATTATCTTCCTACCTATTTTGTGCTCTCTGGGCGAGGTTTGGGCATCCAACCTATATGCCTGCTATGTGGTACTGAGGAGACGGTTGACCATGCTATTTTCACCTACTCCAGAGCTAGATCGATCTGGCAGATTATTGGCGACCGGCCTTGGGACGTTGGTGTGCTTCTCATTGTATCTCCTTCCTTAGCTTGATCAGGCAGGACTTAGGGAGAGGCATCCTTCAAAGGGCTACAACGAGAGCTTACATAGCTTATCAAGTTTAGTTATCTCAGAATCAGCTTGTGTTTACTGATGAGTCTACTCCTTCTCATAGGGTTGTCAGGATAGCCTTCTCCTTATCAACTGAGTACACTTCCCATCGGACAGTTCTAGATTCTGATAGCCCTGGCCCCTGGGGTTCCCATGCTGCCTTGGCAATGCATCGGCGTACGGTCTTCATTTCTTGGGAGCCCCCACCTCTAAGATCTATCAAAGTCAACTTTGATGGGAGTGTTCATGGTAGAGCTGCTAGATTAGGTTTTGTGATTCAAGGGTCGGATGGTGCAATGCTGGCAACTGGTGGATTCAGCCATATTGACTCCTCGATGCCTCTAGCGGAGCTGTATGCCACTTGGGCTGGTATTTTCTTTGCCATTCGCAGCCTGAGCACTCGTTGTCTTATTATTGAGGGGGATGCTATTACTATGATTCGTTGGCTTCATTAGGATCACTGCGATCATTTGCCTACCAATCCCTTGATCTATGATATTCATTCTCTCCTGCAGGGCATTCACTGCGTCCAATACGACATATCTATAGAGAAGTCAACTCAGTGGCAGATCTGCATCTAGATATAATACATCTATAGGAAAGCCAACTCAGCGGCAGATTGGATCGCTATCAGGATGGCCTATCACTCTGGTTTTTGGAGTTGGAAGCTAGGAGATTCATGTCCACCTATTCTAACACAAGAGTTGGAAGCTGGGAAACCCATGTCCGCTTGTTCTAATACAAATTTTATATTATGATATATCAGATTTGACTCATCTTAAATTGATGTGATCATATGCCAGTATTGAAAAAAAAAAATTCAACCACTTTGGCATTTCCTACATAAATCCATCTGCCCAAAATTTCAAATTCTCTCTTTATTCAATGCAAAATAAAAAATTATATTTTTAATTACTTATCATGAGAAAAAAGACATACTTCAATCCAAACCAAAAAGAAAGATTAAAAAATTTAAAAAAAATGCATTATTTCTCTATATATATATATATATATATATATATATATATATATATATATATATAATTTAAACGAAGAGAACAACCAGCCGCAAAATAACTCTCAGAGGCACCATACGATTGAACGACGAGAGAGAAAAAGTGAGGAAGCGAACAAGGAAAGGCAAGGGGGAGAGGATGAAGAGAAAAAAAAGATAAAGGGCTTCGATTCCCGCTGTCGTCGTTGGAGCCTTGACAAATTAAAAAAAACGCCGTCATAATTTGTCTTCTTTAAGAATCGTGTGAGCGGGTGTTCTGGGTCTCTTCCGAGGGTTGCTTTAAGATTGGTGCTGCGGCCCATCATCGTCCCGATCTCCGGTGGCTCTGTTGTCTTCGGTAACCGCTGCTCCCCTGGAGATGGCCGACGGTGACACTGTTCTCCCTTCCGGTGGAGATTGTCAGTCCGTTCACAGAACACCATCATGCCAAAAAGTGAGAAGCTTGTTCTTCTGGTCAGCTCCATCGTCGTCCCTAGCTGAAATTGCTGGGCTGGAACGGATGTTCCCGGAGGTTATCCAGCTCCCTACGGCAGCGATTGATCGAGAGTCGGAGGATTGGTCTGTTTCCGGAGTGATTGTTCGGTCTTTATCGAGATGGGTTCCCACGGAAGCTGTGCTTAGGGAGTTCCGTCGGGCTGGCCTTGCTGGCAGGATCGACACAATCTCTCTTGCCCACCATACTTTCATGCTGAAGTTTGAGCTCCCAGCTGCTCGTAGTGCTGCTCTGTTGCAGCCCTGGATTGTGAATGGCCAACCGCTCGCGGTGGAGCCATGGCGGCCCGACTTCATCCCTACGGAAGATGCCCTGCGATCAGCACTGCTTTGGATTCGCCTCCGAACCTTCCAATTGAATACTGGAATGAGGAGACACTCTTAAGCATTTTATCGGTGGCTGGGAAATTCATGGAGGCTGATGCTTTCACGAAGGAGAGGCATCGGGGAAGCTTCGCTCGAGCTAGTGTCAGGGTCGATTTGAGCAAGCCTCTCCGGTCGGGGGCGAGATTCAGAGCTCATGGATCTCCTTTCTGGTAGCAATTTATGTATGAGCATATTGATTGCATTTGCTCGAGCTGTGGATCTCTCCATTTATCGGGTTCGTGCTCGTCTTCTCTGGAGCCGAGGTCCATTGCAGTGGCTCCTCTGTTTGGCCCTTGGATGGCTGTGCTCCGTCATCGGAAGCCTTCCCCTGTCTTACTGAAAGCTGGGGACTTATCGGGTAAGGCTTTGGCTGAGGAGTCGATGAGCAAGGCTAAAGATGATTCTCTGGGAGATCAAGGGGGATGGAGGAAGCCGGGAAAGGTTTCTAGGCATAGAACTGTGCCGTCGTCCTCTACTCCAAATGTGGCAATCATCCACTCTGTGAATTTGGAGGAGAAGGGACCATGCCGGGACACTCAACCCGTGCTGGTCACTGTTCATTCTAAAACTGAGTTTTCTTTTCCTCCCGTGGCTGATTCTAGGGATTCTTTGATTGCAGCAACTCTCCCAAGTTCTCAGAAGGTCTCCAAGGGAAGGAGGAATAATCCCCCAGTTATTCAGGGTGATAAGAAGCTTACCTTGGATTCAATTTTCCAATTCAAGGCTAAGTTTTATGCTGCTCAGGCTGAAATTCCCACTGTGTCTCAGGATGCTGATCCTTCTTCATAGCTTGGAGCTAAGCTGCCGGTGGATGGGAAAGTTGTGTTAATCCTTTTACTCTTATTGGATCGGATCGCTGGGCCAGTTGTCCTAAGGTCCGGAAGGATGCCAATCTAGCCTCCCTGAAACGGGCCCGGGTAGTTGAGTTCAATGGGCCAAGAATGTCCCCTAAGGCTTCGAAAGGCAAGGGCCGGGTGCCATCTTTAGGTAAAGGCCCATCAGCGAAAGTTGATCCTCCTCAGGCATCTGGCCCCCCTAGGGTAAAGATGCCCATGAGATTGCCATTTCAACTCTGAAAGATGCCTTAGTCGGTTCCCCTTTTGTCTCTCGGGGAGTCGGATCGCATCCTTTGGATCAGAGTGGTGTTGCTCCCATGGAGTCAGCTAGCAGCCGGCTCTCCATGATCAGGTAGTGTGTCAGTTGCCTGATCAGGGACTTCAGGTGCAGTGTCCTAATTCGGGAGACACTTCAGACATGATAATGATCCGGGCTCAGGGTGCGACCTAAGGTTACCTGGTTTTCTTTTTGTTGATGAAGATCCTCATTTGGAATGTTCGAGGAGCACTAAAATCATCTTTTCGGTCCTCCTTTGGTAGGCTTTTGCAGATTCATCATTTTGATATATGTGTTTTGTTAGAAACTCGTTTGTTGGGTCCCAGTCTTCAGCACTTCTGGCGGTGTGTTTTCCGTAACTGGTCTTCCTATGCTGTGGAAGCTAATGGTCTCTCTGGGGGTATTATGGCTCTTTGGTGGAATCTTGCTATCCGAGTCGATGCTTTTCACCATAGTCATCAGCAGGTGGCCCTAGTTATTTCGGAGGGAATCTCTCCGCCCTGGTTGCTTCTGGGTGTCTATGCTAGTACTAATTTTTATCAGTGGCGCGGTCTCTGGTCAGAGATTCTTGCCTTGTTAGGCCAGGGCCTCCCCACTCTTATCGCTGGTGATTTCAATTGTATTGTGGATGCTTCTGAGAAGCGTGGGGGGCATCGGTTTGTGGATTCTCTGAACGCCAGTGAGTTTCGCTCCTTCATATCCTCAGCTAGTCTTTTTGATTGGGCTTTTCGGGCCGCAGTTTACTTGGTACAATAATCGTAGTAGATCTGCTCGGTGTGGGAGCGGTTGGATCGGGCTTTGGCCTCCTCATATTGGTTGCAGTCCTTTTCCGGCGCTACTACTACTCATCTCTCTCGTATTGCATCGGACCATTGTCCCCTCCTCATCTCTACTAAGGTGTCATCTCATAGGCGGGGGCCTTTTCGGTTGGAGCAGTTTTGGTCGTGTTATTCTTTGACTAGGTCCTTATTTGTCAGGTGTGGCGTATGCTAGTTAGAGGGAATTCTACTTACCGTCTCACTCGCCGCTTAGAGCTCACTAAACGTAGGCTCTTAGGGTGGCATAGAAGAGAGGTGGGGGATCTATTGCACCAAGTCTAGCCTGTGGAAGCTGATATTTCTACCCTTCAGGCGAAGGAGGACGCGGAGGGTTATCTATCTGACACTGATCTTCAGTCTCTTAGGAGTAGTTTGGCTTTGCATCATTCCTTGCTCAGGCAGCAGGAGATTTATTGGCGGCAGCGGTCCCAGGTTCAGTGGATTCAACAAGGTGATCGGAATACCAGGTTCTTTCACCAGGCCACTGTGGCTCGGCGTGTAGCTAATCGGATCCGGCGGCTTAGTGATGTTGATGGCAATATCCTTGAGGATGATGTGGCTATTCGTGAGCAGCTTCTCCATTTCTTTCGGTCTCGCTGGTCGGAGGTGTTTTCCTTTGATTCCCCTACTACCACTGCTACCCGGGATGCCAGGGTTTCTGAGAGTGATAATGGTCTTTTGATTCGGGAGGTCCTGGCAGAGGAGATTCATGCTACGGTTTGGGCTTTGGGTCTTGACAAAGCACCTGGTCCATATGGCTTTCTGCCTTTCTTCTTCCGCTACTACTGGGATATTGTTGGGAAAGATGTTATTTTGGTTATTCAGCATGCTTTCTCTTCCAGATCTATTCCTGCGGATTGGTAGAGGACTTTTCTTGCCCTTATTCCTAAGAGAGTTAATGCTCTGCTCCCCTAGCACTTTAGGCTGATTAGCTTGTGTACCACCCTATATAAAGTCTGCACTCGTATCCTGGTTACTCGGTTGCAGGGGGTGATTCCCCATCTTATCTCTCTAGAGCAGGGAGCTTTCATTCGTGGGCACAATATTACTGATAATGCTCTCATTGCCTAGGAGTTTATGCATGACCTCCAACGTGCCCCATGTCGACGGTCTCTTATGGCCGTCCAGTTAGATATGGAGAGAGTTTATGATAGGATGAGTTGGATATTTCTCCAGCATACGCTTCGGGTGTTTGGGTTTGCTAACCTATTCATCGAATGGGTTATGGCTGTATTCAAGGGCCTACCTTTTCTATTATTATTAATGGTAGTCCGACTGAGTTTTTTTCCTCTGCTGTTGGTCTCCAACAGGGATGCCCTCTCTTTCCATTCCTTTTTGTTCTGTGTGCTGATGACCTGTCTTGTGCTCTTCATCAGGCGGTTGGGTCGTCTTCTTTGAAGCCTTACATGCCTGGGCCCCACAAACCTGCTCTCACACATCTTCTCTTTGCTGATGACTGCATTCTGCTTAGCTCAGCTTCTATTCAGAATGCTGCCACTTGTTCTGCTATCATTCAGTCTTACTGCTGAAATTCGGGGCAGCAGGTTAACTTGCAAAAATATATCCTCGGCTTTAGCCCAACGACCTCCCCCCCGCTGTCGTGCTGCCATTTCTCAATTGTTAGGGATCTCCACTTTCTCTGATCGCCTGACCTACCTCAGTATCCCTATTTCGGGCCGGTGGCCCCGTCAGCATGACTTCGGTGACCTTGATCATCGGATTTCTGCTCGTTTGGATCGTTGGCAGGTATCGGGTCTTTCTATGATGGGCCGCATTACCCTGATCCGATCTATTCTTACTTCGCTGGCTCTCTATCTGTTATCCAATACTTTGATCCCGACTACCTGCCTACGCCGGATAGAGAGACGTATTCGGGACTTTCTCTGGGCATCTATGTAGGGGGGCCATGGTCTTCATCTATTGGCCTGGGACATTATTTGTTTGCCAATTTCCGAGGCGGTCTTGGGATTTAGTCATTTGTGCTCTATCGTGATGCTATTATTGCGAGACATGCCTCCAGATTACTAATGGACCCTCATTGTTTCTGGAGTTTTATTATGCGCGGTAGATACGGTGGCATGACTTCTGACTCGGCTTTCAGCTTCCCCGGGGATGTTTCTTTTTTTGGCGTGCGATCTGCGAGGCAGCTCCTACTGTTATGACTGATATCCATTGTATAATTGGGGATGGGACTTCAATTGATGTTACTCAGGACACATGGATAGCTGATCTCCCTCTATCTCGATGGCCGACTTTTATCAGTTCGGAAGTTGAACCTTCTTTGCATGTTTCATCTTTGATTTCTCAGGAGAATGCTGGATGGAATGCCCCTTTGGTGGCTAGGCTGTTTGGGACTGAGCTGGCGCAAAAGATCCTTGCTATGCCTCTTCCTCTTACTGCTGGCCGGATATTAGACTTTGGCGTCGGTCCTGTCTTCCTTGCGCTCCCACTAGGGACCTGGTTGCCCGTTTCGATCTCCAACTTTGGGCCTTGCTGATGTTGCTTAGATTTGGCGTTTGCTAGTTCATCCTAGGGTTCAGCTATTTCTGTGGAAACTCAGGTGGGATCGTCTACCTACCTTTCCTTTTGGCTAATCGCGGTCTCTCTATGCTGCCTCTCTGCCCAATATGTGGGATGCAGAATGAATCGGTTGATCATGTCATATTTAGGTGTTCTCGTGCGTCTTAGATTTGGCAGTTGACCCACTTTATCCCTTGGTTGCTGGATGATGGTCCCACCATGCTTTCCTTTTTGCATGCTATCCGTTTGGTTATTCAGAGTGGTCCCCGCTCTCAGGGTATTTTATCTGCCTATTTGGCTTATCATATCTGGCTGACTCAGAACTAGATTGTCTTTGCTGAGGAGATGGCCTCTCCGTAGGTGGTTATCCGACGTGCTCTCTTTCATGCCCGGGAGCACACTCACTGTCATGTTGGCATTCACTCTGATGGGCCTGGTCACTGGGACTCCCCTGCTGCTTCGACAGCGCACCGTTCATGGTCTTTTATCTATTGGGAGCCCCCACTCCCGGGTTACATCAAAGTGAACTTTGATGGTTCTGTCTCTGATCGTATTGCTGGTTCTGGGTTTGTCATTCATGGCTCTGAGGGTCAGTTACTTGCGGCTGGCGGTCATAGCTCTATTGATATTTCGGTCCCAATGGCGGAGCTCCAGGCTGCTTGGGCTGGCATCTCTTATGTTATTCGTCACTTGGGCTATTATAGGTTGATCATTGAGGGAGACTCTCTGATGATTATTAGGTGGATTAGGCGAGATGTGGATTCTTATTCTTCTTAATCCCCTTATTAGAGATATTAGAGTCTCTCTTCAGGCTACTTGTGCCTCTGTGATTCGTCATATCTATAGGGAAGCCAATGCTGCAGCTGATTGGGTAGCTTCTATGGTTGCTCGCCATCTGGTCAGTGGGATTGGCATGTTGGTGTCCCTTGTCCTGTTATTTTTAATCAAATTTTGTACTCTGATAGTTCGGGTTTGACTCACGCCAGAGTGGTGTGATCGCTCGTCTATAACAAAAAAAAAAAAACTTCATCAAAACCGAAACTAGCATTTATAGCGAGCAATCCCATCATCTCCCATTCTCCCTTATAAAGTGCTATAAAAAAATTTCCTTACGTTTCTCTTCGCTAATAAATTATATTATTACTAATTTTTAATTTTTTTAAAAAATAAATAATTAATTAAAATATAGTTACAATTTGCTTGAAACTGAGTCTCGTTGTCAACCAACATTTACTCTCCCATTAATATAAAAAATAATAAAATAAAATAAAAGAGAAAAAAAAAGGTCAAAATGAGAGAACGAAAAGAAAAAATATACAATCTGTTGGGGGGTAAAATAGTCATTGCATTAATATCCGTGCAAGAAGGCTAAGACCGACCTCCTCTTTTCATCTCCCTCGAGCTTCCAGTAGCTTGCCTCTCCCGAGCTCCCATAGCTCGGCTTCCCCGAGCTTCCAGTAGCTCGCCATTACCGGGCTCCCATAGCTCGGCTTCCCTCGAGCTTTCGTAGCTCGCCTTTACCGGGCTCCCATAGCTCGGCTTCCCCCGAGCTTTCGTAGCTCGCCTCTCCCGAGCTCCCATAGCTCGGCTTCCCCCGGGCTTCCATAGCTCGGCCTCCCGGGCTTCCGTAGCTCGGCCTTCCCGGGCTCCCGTAGCTCGGCCTCCCGGGCTTCCATAGCTCCATAGCTCGGCCTTCCCGGGCTTCCATAGCTCGGCCTCCCGGGCTCCCATAGCTCGGCTTCCTCCGAGCTTCCGTAGCTCGTCTCTCCCGAGCTCCCATAGCTTGGCTTCCCCGAGCTTCCGTAGCTCGCCTCTCCCGAGCTCCCATAGTTTGGTTCTCCCGAGCTTCCGTAGCTCGGCCTCCCCGGGCTCCCATAGCTCGGCTTCTCCTGAGCTTCCATAGCTCGGCTCTCCCGAACTTCTGTAGTTTGCTTCCCCCGAGCCTCCATGGCCCGGCTTCACTGAACGACCCACGATTCAATACCCACTCCACGGAACCCGACGCGGGAGAGCCTAAGCCTACTGTAACGGCACCCTAGGCAAGGAATCATGCTGAGAAATGGTCTAGAACATATCAAGGCTACCTGAGACCTACACATCTACCAGATCTCAAGCTATCAAGGAGCTCTCCCAGCCGTCGATCCCCTAACGGACGAGATACGGATCCCAACAGCCCCACAACGGCCTGATTCGATCCACTCCCGTATCCTAACAACCTCTGAACCTTCCAGAAGGCGCTCAAGATCCAGGTGACAGTCTATAAATGGGACACTCCCAGATTCCCTCAGGTACGCATGCACGCTTGCGCTTACACCCCCACTCTCACTCTCCTGCTCTCATCGGCAGCTCGTCGGTGCTCTTGCCCTCTAGAGCTCTCGATTGGCCGCCCCGGAGAGGTCTCCCGGAGAGATCCACCTCCCCACTTTCTGGTTGATCGTCGATTTCCTCCTACTGACTTGAGCGTCGGAAGGTCTTCCGCGGAGGGCCACCCCCAATGCCTCGCGTGAGGACTTGTGTGCAGGTCCGCCCACTGAAGATCACTGCGCCCGAGTCGGAGGACGGATCCCGGCGGCAACAGATTGGCGCTAGAGGAAGGGTCTCAAGTCCCATTAAAACTTGAAGAAAGGAGACAAGGATCCTAAGCTAGAGTAGAACCTCTCTAATGGCCAATCGAAGAAGAGCAACCTCTGAAGCTCAAGATCAGGTCACCTCTCAGAGGCCTGATCCGACGAGCGGTGTAGCACCGCAGCCACCACCGGTTGAAACCCCGTCACCGCCTGCCATCCCGATGACCCAGGACCAGTTTGCCTCGCTGGTCCAACAAGTTTAGACTCTGACCCACCTGGTCCAGGAGCGCCTTATGGCTCCTCCTGCTCCACACTTTCATAAGGAAGCGGCAGTTCCTTCTTCACCGGCGACTTCCTCCTCCAGTCCGCGCAAATCTGCGGACCCCCCACATCGACCTAGAGGGGACAAGCTAGTCCCACGAGGCGGTCACGACAGAGATCCTCCTAGATCTCGACGAGTCCGATCGCTCTCTCCGGTGACCTCCCACCATGATTCAACGCCGTCTCTGCGATATTCTCGCCCAATTCCTCCTCTGGCTGGCGAAGAGGAGATCCGTCGTCAGATCCAGGAAATGCATCAGGAGCTGGATGCCGCCAAGCAGGCCCATCCGCCCCAGCCCAAAGCGGAGCAGGGCATCCCTTTCTCTAAGGGGATTATGGAGGAAGTGATCCCCTCCCATGTCAAGCTACAGCCGTCGAGCCTTACCACGGCTCTTCTGACCGGACGACCATCTTAGCAGCTTCCGGTCAATAATGATGTTCCACGGAGCATCTGATGCGGTCCTCTGCCGTGCTTTCCCCTCCACCCTCAGGGGATCTGCCCGGACCTGGTTCAATGCTTTAAAACCAGGTTCCATCGATTCATTTGACGAGCTGAGCCACCTTTTTATCGGTCAGTTTGTCAGCAGCCATCGCCACCGACGAAGATCTGACTCCCTCTCCGAAGTCAAGCAAAGAGAGGGGGAGTCCTTGAGGAATTATCTTGGCCGTTTTAATAAGGCCATGTTAGAGGTGGACCACCTTAATCATGAGGTGGCTATGTCTGCCCTGGCTGGGGGAGTCTCGAAGGAGAGCGACTTCTACCTGGCTATGGAAGTCAGTTACCCCCCTGCCTCTCGGAGATGATGGCCCTGGCGGACAAGTACGCTAGGGTCGAGGAATCACGGAGAGTTGCCTGCTGAGCAGGCAAAGAAGAGGGAGCCCAAAGTCCCCGACAGGCACCGTCCGCCCGGCGACCAAGTCCGCCTCGCCGCCAGAGAGTCCCTCCGCTGCCGCCAAGGAATCACTCCCGGAGCCCTCCCAGGAGATTCGACCACTACACTCCACTGACCGTGCCCCGGGCGCAAATCCTCATGGAGATAGAGCGCCAGCTTCCCCGGCCAGTACCTCTCCGAGGGAACCCGACCCGAAGAGATCCCACCAAGTACTGCCGCTTTTATAGGGAGCACGATCACGATACTAAAGAATGTTGGCAGCTGAAAAATGAAATTGAAAGGCTGATCCAACGGGGCGACTGAATCAGTTCAGGAGGGCGCCCGAGCCACAACAACAAGGAGGTGACCGCCAGCTCGAACTTCAACAACCTCCTCCTCCACCGAATCCGCCTGTGATTGGCTGCATTAACATGATTGAAGAGGCCGGCGGATCGAGCCCCAGGGGCGACAGTGAAGGATCGGCGCCAAAGAAGGCACGGATGGGCGAGCTCTCCTTCTCCAATGATGATTTCCAAGGGATACAGCTTCCCCACGAAGATGCACTAGTTGTATCCCTTAATTTGAATAACTATGATGTAAGCCGAATCCTAGTTGATAGTGGAAGTTCGGTAAATGTTTTGTACCTCGGTGTGTTTGCCAGGATGAAATTACTTATGGAAAACCTTCGAACCGTGGATTCCACTTTGATGGGATTCACCGGCGACGTCATCGTCCCAGAAGGGGTTGTCACCCTGACAGTCCGCGCGGGAACCTGGCCCTTGTAGCCATTATCCAGACGGATTTCCTAGTAACCGACCTCAGATCTCCATACAACGCAATATTCGGCAGGCCCGGTCTAATGTCCCTCAAGGCAGTTGTCTCCATCCCGCATCTATCCATGAAGTTTCCCACCGAACTAGGAGTTGGAGTTGTTCAGGGAAGTCAGGCCATGGCTCGGTAGTGCTTTGTTACAAGCCTTTAGTCTAGAATGCCAGAAGTTGATGGGCTGGATGCTTGCAAGGACTTCGTCGAACAGAGGGGAGAGCCGGCAGAGGAATTGGAAGAGGTGCCATTGGATGAGGCTCGTCCGACTGAACTATAAAGATCGGGTTGCTGCTGAAGGGAGAGTCTCGGTGCAAATTGATCAGGTTCCTCCGAAGTAACGCTGACATCTTTGCCTGGTCCGCCTTCGACATGCCCAGGATCAGCCCCGAGGTTCTCATCCATCGTCTCAACGTGGACGAGATGCATCGGCCCGTCAAGCAGAAAAAGAGAAGCTTCGCCCTGGAACGACAAAAGGCCATTGAAGAAGAAGTAGACAAACTCATCAAGGCTAATTTCGTTCGGGAGGTAAATTATCCGAGCTGGCTATCAAATGTCGTCATGGTGAAGAAATCGAACGGCAAATGGAGAATCTGCATCGACTTTACCGACCTCAACAAAGCCTGCCCGAAGGACAGCTTCCCCCTCCCTCGGATCGACCAGCTCGTGGACGCCACCTTAGGCCACCAGATGCTGTCATTCATGGATGCCTATTCAGGCTACAATCAGATCCGAATGGCCCCTGAAGATGAAGAAAAGACCGCCTTCATAACCGACCGAGGTACTTACTGTTACCGTGTCATGCCTTTTGGTCTTAAAAATGCAGGTGCAACCTACCAGAGGCTGGTCAACAAAGTATTCAAGGATCAAATCGGCCGGAATATGGAGGTGTACGTGGACGACATGCTGGTCAAGAGCAGGGAGGCATCACAGCATGTCGATGACCTCACAGAGAGCTTTGCCACACTGCGCAAGTACGGGATGAGACTCAACCCGACCAAATGTGCCTTCGGTGTTAACTCCGGGAAGTTTCTCGGCTTCATGGTCTCCCAGCGAGGTATCGAAGCCAACCCCCAGAAGATTCAAGCTCTCCAACAAATGGTGCCCCCGGCATCTGTCAAAGAAGTCCAGCGCCTAACCGGGAGGATAGCGGCCCTCAACCGCTTCATGGCGCGGTCGGCCGAGAGATGCCTTCCTTCTTCAAAACTCTCGATCGGCCAAAAATTTCCAGTGGACCCCCGAATGCCAAAGGTCATTTCAAGATCTCAAGAAGTACCTTGGCTCGCCCCCACTCCTCAGTAGTCCGGCCCCAGGGGAGACCCTATTCTTGTACCTGGCTTTCGGAAAGTGCGGTTTGCTCGGTGCTGATCAAAGAAGAAGGCAAAGTCCAAAAGCCAATCTACTATGTCAGCAGGCTACTCCGCGATGCGGAGACAAGGTACAACAGAATTGAAAAGATGGTGTTGGCCTTAATCACCTCAGTTCGGAAGCTGCGGCCGTACTTCCAAGCACATTCCGTGACGGTCCTGACCGACCAACCCATCAAGGCGGTGATCCACCGTCCCGAGACATCGGGGAGAATGACCAAGTGGGCCGTCGAGCTAAGCAAGCATGACATACATTTTCAGCCTCGCCCAGCCATCAAAGCCCAGGTGCTTGCGACTTCCTCCTCGAGTGTACCATCCTGGAGGATGGTTCTACCCCAGACTCCTTCGAAGAACCAAAAGCTAGAGCCTGGTGGCTCCTCCATGTCGATGGGTCATCTAATGCTCATCGCTCCGGTGCGGGCCTGGTTCTCACCAGTCCGGAGGGGATAACCTTCGAATATGGTGTCCGATTCTCCTTTCCAGCCTCCAACAACGAAGCCGAGTATGAAGCCCTGTTAGCCGGCCTCCGAATCGCTTGCAATCTAAAGGTGGAGAAACTCAGTGCCTTCACCGACTCTCAGCTGGTGGCCGGTCATGTGCGAGGAGATTTTGAAGCCCGGGAGCCGAACATGATTCGATGTCTCCAGGAGGTGCGGAGTCTGCTTCCCCATTTTACTGAATTTGAAATCATTCGGATTCCCAGATCCGAGAATGTCTGCGCCGATCTACTCTCTTGATTGGCAACCGCGGAGTCGATGGATGCCGAACAAAAGTTCCACTTGGAGACTCTGGAAAGGCCCAGCATCGCGGAAGCCGACCGAATAATGCAAGTTGAGGCCGAACCATCATGGTTCGACCCTATCCTCAAATATCTCAGAGAAGGGTCGCTTCCGTCCGACCGAAGGGAGGCTAGAAAGCTGAAGCTGCAGGCCACTCACTACGTGCTGATTGACAACCACTTTACAAACGGTCTTTTTCTATGCCGCTGCTCAGATGCCTTCGCCCATCCGAAGCAGATTATGCTCTGCGCGAAGTACATGATGGGATTTGCGGCAACCATCTGGGAAGCCGGTCCCTATGCCACAAGGTACTGCAGCAAGGTTATTACTGGCCAATCATGCAGAAGGATGCAGACGACCTAGTCCGAGCCTGTGACCCATGCCAGAGGCATTCAAGCATCCAAAAGCTCCCCTCCACCGAACTAGTTTCCATATCATCCTCCTGGCCTTTCGCCAAATGGGGGATGGACATCCTCGGCCCATTCCCGCTTGCCACGGGACATCGTAAATTCTTATTTGTCGCCATCGACTACTTCACCAAATGGGTCGAAGCGGAAGCAGTTGCACAAATTACCGAGGCACGGGCCAGAGATTTTGTGTGGAGGTCCATCATCTGCCGATTCGGCCTCCCGCATACCTTAATCACCGACAACGGTAAGCAGTTTGACAACTCTAAATTTTGCCAGTTCTATGAGGAGCATGGAATCCGTCACCACCTCACTTCGGTCGGGCACCCACAAGCCAATGGAGCGGCCGAAGTGACCAACAGGACCCTCCTTTAGGGAATCAAAGCTCGCCTCTCCAAAGCCCAAGGCAGGTGGGCGGAGGAGCTGCATCATGTCTTATGGGCCTACCGCACCACCCCGAGAATCCCGACAGGTGAAACCCCATTTCGAATGGCTTTTGGCACAGAGGTCGTCATCCCTGTGGAAATAGGCCTCCCATCGTTGCGGGTAGAAAGCTACTCAGAGGAAGCTAGCAACGAACAGCTCCGCACCAACCTCGACCTGGTAGAGGAGATAAGAGAGAAGGTCCGGATTAGAATGGCCGCTTATCAACAAAGAGTAGCCCATTATCACGCCTCCAGAGTCAAAGGGAAAGCCTTCCTGCCCGGTGACCTTGTCCTCCGAAAGGCCTCTGTTTCCAAACCGCTGGAACAAGGAAAGCTGGCGCCAAACTGGGAGGGCCCGTACCAAGTAGCGGAGATCATTGGACCGGGAACCTACAAGCTACAAGATTTGGATGGGAAATCCATTCCCCGGATGTAGAATTCGGACAATCTCCGAAAATATTATCAATAGGGTACGTCCTCTCCAAGTTTATTTTCATATGCCTCATAATATCTTCCTGTCGGCACATTTTTTCAATGCAAATTATTATGCACTACATCGCCAAAGATTGCAAAAAGAAATAGATGCTGCTTACCCATCCTCGGCATGACCGAGCTACTTGTCTAGACAGGAATTCTCCGAACCTTGGCAGGGCCAAGTAAAAATTCTCCGAACCTCGGCTGGGCCGAGCAACAAATTCTCCGAACCTTGGCAGGGCCAAGTAAAATATTCTCCGAACCTCGGCTGGGCCGAGCAACAAATTCTTCGAACCTTGGCAGGGCCAAGTAAAATATTCTCCAAGCCTCGGCTGGGCCGAGCAACAAATTCTTCGAACCTTGGCAGGGCCAAGCAAAAATTCTCCGAACCTCGGCCGGGCCGAGCAACAAATTCTCCGAACCTTGGCAGGGCCAAGTAAAATATTCTCCGAACCTCGGCTGGGCCGAGCAACAAATTCTCCGAACCTTGGCAGGGCCAAGTAAAAAATTCTCCGAACCTCGGCTGGGCCGAGCAACAAATTCTCCGAACCTTGGTAGGGCCAAGTAAAATATTCTCCGAACCTCGGCTGGGCCGAGCAACAAATTCTCCGAACCTTGGCAGGGCCAAGTAAAAATTCTCCGAACCTCGGCTGGGCCGAGCAACAAATTCTCCGAACCTTGGCAGGGCCAAGCAAAAATTCTCCGAACCTCGGCTGGGCCGAGCAACAAATTCTCGAACCTTGGCAGGGCCAAGTAAAATATTCTCCGAACCTCGGCTGGGCCGAGCAACAAATTCTTCGAACCTTGGCAGGGCCAAGTAAAAATTCTCCGAACCTCGGCTGGGCCGAGCAACAAATTCTCCGAACCTTGGCAGGGCCAAGTAAAAATTCTCCGAACCTCGGCTGGGCCGAGCAACAAATTCTCCGAACCTTGGCAGGGCCAAGTAAAATATTCTCCGAACCTCGGCTGGGCCGAGCAACAAATTCTCCGAACCTTGGCAGGGCCAAGTAAAATATTCTCCGAACCTCGGCTTGGCCGAGCAAAAATTCTCCGAACCTTGGCAGGGCAAGTAAAATATTCTCCAAACCTCGGCTGGGCCGAGCAACAAATTCTCGAACCTTGGCAGGGCCAAGCAAAAATTCTCGAACCTCGGCGGGCCGAGCAACAAATTCTCCGAACCTTGGCAGGGCCAAGTAAAATTCTCGAACCTCGGCTGGGCCGAGCAACAAATTCTCCAAACCTTGGCAGGGCCAAGTAAAATATTCTTCGAACCTCGGCTGGGCCGAGCAACAAATTCTCCGAACCTTGGCAGGGCCAAGCAAAAATTCTCCGAACCTCGGCCGGGCCGAGCAACAAATTCTCCGAACCTTGGCAGGGCCAAGTAAAAATTCTCCGAACCTCGGCTGGGCCGAGCAACAAATTCTCCGAACCTTGGCAGGGCCAAGTAAAAAATTCTCCGAACCTCGGCTGGGCCGAGCCGAACCTTGGTAGGGCCAAGTAAAAATTCTCCGAACCTCGGCTGGGCCGAGCAACAAATTCTCCGAACCTTGGCAGGGCCAAGTAAAATATTCTCCGAACCTCGGCTGGGCCGAGCAACAAATTCTCCGAACCTTGGCAGGGCCAAGTAAAATATTCTCTGAACCTCGGCTGGGCCGAGCAACAAATTCTCCGAACCTTGGCAGGGCCAAGTAAAAAATTGTCCGAACCTCGGCTGGGCCGAGCAACAAATTCTCCGAACCTTGGCAGGGCCAAGTAAAATATTCTCTGAACCTCGGCTGGGCCGAGCAGCAAATTCTCCGAACCTTGGCCGGGCCAAGTAAAATATTTTTCGAACCTCGGCTGGGCCGAGCAACAAATTCTCCGAACCTTGGCGGGGCCAAGTAAAATATTCTCTGAACCTCGGCTGAGCCGACCTGCAAATTCTCCGAACCTTGGCAGGGCCAAGTAAAACGTTCTCCGAACCTCAGCAAGGCCGAGTAAAAATTCTTCAGGTTAAGACACCGGTTGGAAACCAAAATGCGCAGGCCCCAATTAAGGCCGAGGGACTTCCAATAGTCCCCAAAACTTCCGCCGGTTTAGAAAGAAGCATGCTGAGTAAAAACCGTCGACGCGCACAAATAAGGCGCCTCCGTCAAACCCCTTAAAGGGTTCAATAAGCCCCGCTAATCGGCCAAAAGCCCCGAGCGGAGCCAGGGAATTCCCCTCTGCTACTAAAATCTTTGGGTAAACGCCCCTGTAACCCGTCAAACAAAGCGTCTATCTCGACGTGTGAACCAGTGGAGCCACGCCGACTCCCCAACTATTATGCGACTGGCATGTTTAAAGCTAAAAGCTCTTGAAAAAAAAAAAAAAGAAGAAGGTTACCCAAACAAAGCCTTTTTCATTGATCGGGAAAAAGGAAGTACAAAAAGAGACAAGAAAAACAAAAATAGAAAGCAAAAGTAACGGAGGCCCTAAATCAGGGTTCGGAGTCGCTCCTAGAGGCCAGCAGATCCTCCAGGCGCTCGGTGAGGTCGGCAACCTACTGGCGAAGTGATGCGATCTCCTCCCTCTGCCGGTCTGCAACCCGGCGCAAGGCCTCCGCCTCCTTAGTGGATACATCCACGTACTCCTCGACGACCCTTACGAGCTGCTGTTGGCTTGCAAGGGTCGACGCCAGACCCAACCCGTCGACAGTGATTGTGGTACCCCCCTCTACGGGTGTAACAGACCATCGAGTGATGTACGTAACTCTTCAAGGATCGCCCTTGAGAAGCCATGGTCTAATACTATTTCAAGATCTGAACCGAGGAATGACTAAGACCACACCCCTCGGTCATATTTATACTTCCCAGGCAGGTATCTCGATCGGACGCACCGCAGCAACCGACCTACGAGAACTCGCCACGTGTCATCGCTTTATTGCCTGCGGAATCCGAAGGGTCATGCCCCATCCCGAGAGAGATCGGTAAGCACGTACGGATTATTCGGAAAACCCCCTGATCAGGACATTTTCCGATCTGCCGGCCCCCCATAATAAATGCTCCCAGCACTTCCCCAAGCTCTTTTTTCGGGAAGCGCGGAGGGAAGAAATCCAGCGTCCGGCCAGTGACTTGTCCCCTCGGGAAGGATAACGTCATAAATAAAGAAGCGTGACAACATACCGCTCGTTTCGCTCTGGTGCCCCTCACCAAGCGTCATAGAGACCTTACACTACGGCTCATGGTGGCAGCTAAGTCATTTCTCCGAGCTCTGAATCTCCGAACCTTGGCAGGGCCAAGTAAAACTTCTCCGAACCTCGGCTGGGCCGAGCTACAAGTTCTCCGAACCTTGGCAGGGCCAAGTAAAACTTCTCCGAACCTCGGCTGGGCCGAGCTACAAGCTCTCCGAACCTTGGCAGGGCCAAGTAAAACTTCTCTGAACCTCGGCTGGGCCAAGCTACAAGTTCTCCAAACCTTGGCAGGGCCAAGTAAAACTTCTCCGAACCTCGGCTAGGCCGAGCTACAAGTTCTCCGAACCTTGGTGAAGCCAAGCGCTAATTCTTTGAACTTCGCGGGGCCGACCCGTGAACATTCGAGCTCCGGTAAGGACAAAATGCAAAATACCAAGCTTCAAACTGAAGTAAGAAACGTGTTCCGCCGAGCGATCTCCAAACCACCGCTTGCAAACCTCGACTAGTTCGGATAGCACGGGATCTTCGCCTAAGAACGAGCGAGGCACCCATGCCCAACAACAACAATAAACTTGGCACAGAAGAGGTAGAGATTGAGAAACAAAACAGAACTCTCTTTATTTCATTGCCAATCAAGATCGGTTACAAATGCCTTAGAGGCGTTACAAGAGCATTGAAATGCATAAAATAAAGACAAGTACAAAGCTCGGGCGACTGCTCCAAAGCAGATCTGGGCAACTGTGATGCTCCGGCATCCGGACTCGAACCAGATGAGCCGCATCCAGTCAGCTCGAGCCGATAATGGCCGGGCGACATGAACCAATTGTTGCGGCCAGCTTCAGTCAATAATGATTTCTCGGTGACCCAACCGAGATATCAGGGTGGCCATCCCAGACCACCCCATCGAGGGACCCCCCGGCGAGCAGGTAGGAAGCCAGCGGACCCTGGCATCGGAACGCTCTCCCAAACCGAGTGTGCACCGCCCTACCTCGCCTTGGCTCAAGGACAAGGTGTCGGCGGGCGGCACACTTTCACCTCCTCCCCATGTGGCAAAAGATTCCCCAGGCGGACGAGCCCAGGAATCCAAACCGGGGGAGGAGGCAAAATTCACTCAAACCATGGGGAGCCCGCGTGCACTCCCTACCATGCGCCCCCAAAGGGGAACCACAAAGGTCACACGGGAAGAGTATGTGTGCGCTCTCCGTGTGATCTCTGCGCCCTCTATGTGCGCTCTCCATATGATCTCCGGGACTCATCCCCTAAGGCGAGCCATCCTTCGGTAGCTCCTTCATCGCCCCAACTATCCGGAGGCAAAGAGCTTGCAAGAGAAAAGCTCAGTCCTCCCACTCGCAGCAGCAGAAAAACGAGCATGATGAAAGCTCTAGTGGAAAAGAAACTTTTGGGGATGACTTAACACTACCCCACTTTCCCTTTTTATAGGCCAAAGATGAGCCAGGAATAATCGCAAGGTTACAAGCCCCGAGATTCAAACACCTGGGCCATACCTCCACGTGGCCTCCCAGGATGAAAGCAGCGCCCTACTGCGCGCCGAGCCCACCGCCTGAACTATGACGCATGCGAAGATTTCCTCTTAATCCCGAATCGTGGTCATTAAATGCAGAGGATCGTCCACTAGCATCACAAAAACTGGCAGGATCAGGGGATCGTCCTACGAAAATAATATCCTCCAATGGTAAACGGCTGCGTGCGCCGTACGTCAAAACGGCCCACATGGGAAAAGAGCGCCTTCCGGAAAGCACCAGAATAGCTTTTCTCAACCTACAGTGTCGTATCATCAATTTCGGTGAAATAAAAACCGATTTCCCTACAGAGTGGCAGAGCGCTGGCAGAACCGCCAAAAAGCGAAAACCGATCATCCGCCGATCACTCCCTGACAAAGTTGGTCGCTCGGAAAACTTGTGCGACAAAATCGAGTATCTCAAAGCAAGAATGAGCACGAAGGCTACATAAATTGTTCTTTCATTCAACGAAAATGACCAAAGGAAGCAAAAATACTTTGGCAACCACCTTCATACGTCGGCCCTAGCCGACCTATTTTGCTTGTCGGCCCTAGCCGACCTGTTTTTGCTCGTCGGCCCTAGCTGACCTGCTTTGCTCGTCGGCCCTAGCCGACCTGCTTTGCTCGTCGGCCCTAGCCGACCTATTTTGCTCGCCGGCCCTAGCCGACCTATTTTTGCTCGTCGGCCCTAGCCGACCTACTTTGCTCGTCGGCCCTAGCCGACCTATCTTGCTCGTCAGCCCTAGCCGATCTATTCCGTCTATCGGCCCAAGCCGACCTGCCCGACCAATCGGTCTTAACCGACCGGCTTCATTTCTCGAGTTTTAATTAAGACTCAAACCGGACCAGATCGCCTGTCGGTTCGCCAGTCAAGGCTATCACCCCGCCTCGGGCCAAGCCAATGCATTCCCTCAATCCCGGAACAAAGATGACCAAAGAACATCAACGAGCCATAAGTCGCTCGCGGTTGAGGCAAGACTGGCGGCAACAGGGCCGTACAAGGAAAAACACTTAAATGAAAATAGAGGGTTCATTCATTAAGAGACACTATTCAGACTTTCAAAAAGAAAAACACAGGGGTGGCTTCTAAGGGCCGGGAACCACGTCGGTTTTGGAGGAGCCCTCGGTTACATCCGCAGAGGTGTGACTAGATTCGCCTTTTTCCAATACCTTTGCCCCTTCAGCGGCAGTTTGCGATCGTTCCTCAGAAGCTGCGGCTTCGCTGGGACCCGGGGCAGGATCGGTATCGAAGACATCGACATATTCATCCTCCTCTTCTCCTTCGGACTCACCATCATCGGGAGCTTCAGTATCCAGAAAAGAGAGATCCCATTCTGGGTGCTCACTGGATATCTTATCTTTACATTCTTCCATTCCAAGTTGGAAGGCGTCAACGCCGATAGCGTCCTGCTTCCCCTTGAGTATGGCGAGCTGCATCTTAGCCTCAGCAACCTGCTTCTCAGCCTCCGCAACTTGAGCCCGCAAAATAATGTTTTGCTCCTCGAACTCGCCGGCCCGCGTCTCGAGTTCTGAGCTCTTATTGCGGTTGGACACGAGCTCACCTTGGAGAGCCCGATTCTCCAACCCTAACTTCGCCATCTGAAAAAACCAAAGTCAGTCGGCATCACAAGAGACCAGTAGAGAAGCTAAAAAGGGGGGAAATGAGATCGTACCTCCTCCTCTCGTCTGGCCAACCTCTTGGTCAGCTCCTCAGCCTCACCCCTGGCTCTTGTTCTGTCAGCCCCGATCAGCTCAACTCTCTCCTGCAGAGTATTGATCCTTAACTGTTTGGCTCCGGCCTCCTCCCGGGCTTGGGATAACTCGTTACTCATCCGAGCTATCGTCCCTTGGTGCCATTTAGCGCCCTCCCTCAAGTGAGCAATTTCGCCATCGCCGCTTCAACTTCTCCTCCACTTCGCCGAGCATTCTGGTCAAGCGTTTTCTTTCGTCGGCAGCTTCCCTTCCCAGCCGACCCAAACTTTCACTATGTTCCCGCCGCATCACCGCCACCTCCGCGGAATGTTTCGACTCAATTCTAGCCAGCTCCAAGCACACGTTTTGTTCTTCGCCAGGAGTTCCTGCAACTCCTCCACTCTACGCTTCTGCTTGGACACTTCGGCCAGGGCGACCTGGTGTGCCGCCCTTATCCCCTTCAAACTTCTATCACTAATAGCCATAAGTTCCTCGAACTTCTCGAACACCTTCAGTCGCGATTGGAGCTCGGCATTGTCTCTCCTGGCCTGAATGCTGGCCCCCGTCGCCAAACTCAAACGCCAGCATATCGCCCGAGAAAGCAAAACACTCTGCAGGATAAAAAGTGAATAAATGAGGGTTAAGTCAGCCAGAATGTATCCACTACCCAGGAATGGCAACTCACCGCGAGGCATAGGCCCGAGTCATCCTCATCAGGGTCGTATTGTCGATATCGAGAAGGAGATGGACACTTTCAGCCACGCCTTGCTGCCCGAACGCAGCATCAACCAACTCCAAATCTGCAAACTTGTCCACCGAAGGATCTGCACCCGGATACAAGGCCGACCTCATTAAGGCAGAAAATGCCTCCTCAACACCAGCGCTCGAGCTACTGGGTTGACCGTCCCGCCTGAGGGACCAACCTAGGCGACCTCCGTCTGAGAGGCCTCCAACCTCCCAGCCTCTTCTATCAAGGCCCTAGCTTGGACTTCTTCAGATAATTCGGCTAGCCCAAGCGCCAGCCTTCCCAAAATCTTTTTCGAGGGAGCCCCCATTGCGGGACTCCCACCTTGCTGTGCCCCTTCCTCCGACGCGCCTTTCCCGGTCGCCACCATTTTCATCTCCTCCACAGGCTCCCCCGAGGCCTCAGTCTGGCCCATCACTTGCGCTCCCCTGCAGGCTCCGCCGAAGCCTCTATCTGGCCCGCTTCTTGAACTACCGCGAGCGACCCGGCTTCACTACTACCGGACTCCCCTGCAGAGAGACCAAGAGGGAGCTCTCCCTGAACCTCCTCGACTGCAGCTGTCCCCTCTCCCTCTCCTGCTGGAGCCAATAGCGGTCCCGCGGAGACGGAGGGCCCCTCAGAAACGACCGCTTCCGCCAGATCCGTCGCCGGTTCCTCTTTCATAGGGGACGCGGTCAGACGAACAACGGAGCCTCGTCTGAACTATCCGATATCTCCAACACGAGTGGGCAAGGAATCATAGCTGTTCTCCCTGGATCCTCCTTCGCCCCGGCGCTCCTCGTGATCGCTCCGGCGTCCGGCGGGCTTCTTGCGGAGGTATGAGCCCTTTTCTCGGGCCTACCACTATCTGCGCCGCTGCTCTCCCCTGGCATTTTCCTCTCTTCCTCTTGGCGAGGCTCGACAATGCCGACCTCTTGGCTGAAAGAATGAAACACGCACGATCAAATCCAAACACATTCATCGAGAAAACACACAGCGAAAAAGGTAAAAGGGAGGACTCACCTTGCGGGTCCTGGGAGCTGAGCCCGGCTGCGAAAAGGGCTCCCTCCGATAACAGGTCGTTGGCCGAGAACACTTGGCCATTGCGAAGGACGTCCAAATCCCTCTTCTCCTGTGCTGACAAAATTGGATGTGTTTCCGCATCCCTAACAAAGTTCCCCCATTTCCGAGGGAAGTCGGAACCAATGTTCCCCTCTGCGATAACAAACCGGCTCTTCCATCCCTTAATAGAGGACGGCTTATCCATAATAACGTTGAAGGACCTCCGGGGTCCAATGTAGGGCCACTCTGATTTCCTCCCAGGTATCAGATGGTAGCAGGCGCGGAAAAGGGGAAGGGTGGTGACAATTTGAATTTGTGGCACATTGAGATAAATCCGACGATGCTTCGCCAACTGTTTGGGGCCACCATCGCCGGGCAGATGTTGTAATGAGTCATGATTTCCTTCACCAAG
>UESW01001342.1:0-26006 GCA_900491605.1 Calamus simplicifolius | reverse complement strand
AAATGATGTATAAAGATCATCTCACCCACTCTTTGAGCCTTTCATGCTTCCATTACCTTCTATGTGTCTTCTTTGCCTTCTGAGTCTCGAGCTCTTATCTCTATCTCTTTGATCTTCAGGTTACTCCCCTTCACTTTCTTTTCTCTTTTCATCCATAGATTCTGACTTCTGTAGAAAAGGTAAGAGTCCCATGGTTGAATCCTTCAGGGAGGAGATCCTCCAGGCACGGCGCTGGACTCCTGGTGGCATCTTCATCCACAACAGTCCGATGATCGTGACCCAAACATCACCTAGGGCTTCTCCTCCACCACCTAGGACCTCTTCTCCTCTTCCTTCTAGGGTTTCTCCTCCACCCCCTAGGGTTTTTTCTCGATCATCTAGTCATCTGGCATCTCCTCCGATTACCCTCTCTAAGTCTGTAGGTCCAGAGGGGATAGCCTCCACCATAACCGTCCAAAATAAAAAGAAACTTAGGGCTCAATATGAGATTCCTGATAGTGTTTGCATCTTCGCCCCCTACTCTGGTGACAAAGTAACTATAGGTAGAAACAATATCCGAGGTATGCATATTTTAAAATTTGATAACTATTATCAATGCGGAAACTTAAAGATTACATATTAATATATCTAACATGCATCAAGATCATATTTTTGCCTTATACTATAGGACAATTTGATCTAAATTATGCATATAAATAAAAACATCAAGATCATATCTTGATCTTCAAGATGAGAAGTCATACTACTTATCTTGAAGCCTTCCTTAAGATATAGGGATCAAATCACTTACCTTAAGAACAGTAAGTAAATCCTTTTGTGCTCTGCAGCCGTTCAATCGTCTGGCCTCTAGTATCGTCCATGCAAAGTCCGGGAGTGCTAGCTCACGGGAAAATAACTTTGCTGATCTTGAATCCTCCCACTTGAATCTTCCCCTAAGATCCACCAAACTTTTGCTAACACCATAATCACACCAGGATTTTGTGTTCCAACTCTTTAGAATTTCAATCCATGACATATCGTGTGTTGTGTTCGATGGTCTGATGAAGAATGTCCTCTAATTTATAGGCTCAATGTAGCCTTTAGCCTATTGAATTCTAATACTTAGAATTCTGTCTTCGGTGAAAACCAAAGAGACACAGTATTTGGTTAATTCCGACGTTCGTGAAAACCAAAGAGATGCAATGTTTGGTTAATTCCAACATTCGGTGAAAACCAAAGAGATGTGAATTCTAACACCTAGAATTCCATCGTTGGTTAATTCAAAGAGGTACATTAATTCCACATGAATTCTAACACTTAGAATTCCAATAGAAACGGTTTGGAGAAGATTAAATTAACATATTAAATTCTACATGAGAATTTAATCAAGTTATCTCATCATGTGACATCCTTTTGTGAGAGGTTTGGGTTTGGGGTTTGTTTTAAGCTGATTTGAATTTATTGGACTGAACCTACATAGATCGTGGTCCTAGCCCAAATCAAATTTGTCTAGTCCTGAATCTATTTAAATCCAAATCAAGTCTAATTTCAAATCAATATTTGAAATTGATTAGTCCTTCTAATAGACTTAAACCAAATTGAATCTTATTCACTTGTACTTAACCCAATTGAGATAATTCAATCAATCAAATTGATTAATTAAATCATATACAATTCTCAATCGTTGATCAGCAAATAGATCATCCTAGGAAACTTCTATGCGTGTGACTCTCTAGGTTCGAACCTAAGCTGGTAACATAGGAATAACTTTCTATACTAATCGATGTGCCCATCTAGCAATGGAACCCGACGTCCAAATAGGTCGAAGAGTTGCCGAGCAAACTCCAAGAACCCTAAAAATAGTTATCGTATAATTCATCCTCTTGACCAAAAATGCTAAGGATGGCTTAAGAGCCTGCCAACTCTAAACAACAAATCCATAAATTGATTTCAACTTTAGTGATCATGTGACCTTCACATGAAGTGCCTTGGCCAAGGTCTTGCTAAGTTGAAACACAAGCATTTCTCCTTTTAACGGGATAGGTCAAATTCTATCTTGATCCACAACTGACTACCATAAGTACTTGACTGCACCCAGTAACCTTTCGTAGCTAGATTAGAAATCCAGGTGGTCCGGCACCTAAGTACAATGAGTTGCTTGCAAGTCACCGGTTGTGATCTTCAGGTCTAAAGGATACTTATACCCATATCTTCTCGAATTAACTCTTGACAGCAGAGTATCCAAAAATGAGTCACGTTCGATAAAATGTACTCCTACACTTTCACCTATATGTCATACCAGTGTCTCTACACTCCTTGGTTAAGACAACAACCAACAAATATAATATAATGTCCTATAATTGATAGTGCTATGGCCCTGTCATAGTATATCATTTGGTCACGAACACTTTTGAGGACCTTCAAAGATAAATCCTCCTTTATCGTGAAGGAAGATCCTGAGGGCTTCATTACTATTAGGAGTTTTAAGAAGATGTTCTTGTAATGAATAAACTGCCAAATAACTTTTATTAATATATCAATTTATATGTAATTTACATTAGCACAATCATCAAATGATTGGCTTTAGGATACAATTCCCAACAAACTCTCACTTAGCCTAAAGCCACTCATTACAGTATCTAATACCCATCTTCAACTTATAGTTGTCAAACTCCTTGATGCTGGGTGCTTTAGTAAATGGGTCGCCTAGGTTTTTCTTTCCATCAATCTTCTGAAGATTTATGTCACCTCGTTTTATAATCTCTCTAATAAGATGAAAACGATGCAGTATGTGTTTGGTGTGTTGATGTGCTCATGGTTCCTTTGCTTGAGCTATGGAACTAGTGCTGTCACTGTATAACATGACTGGTCCATCTATGGAAGGTGCCACTCCAAGCTCAGAGAGGAACTTTTGCAGCCACACAGCTTCTTTCGCAGCATCTGATGCAGCGATGTACTTTGTCTCGCACACTGAATCTGCCACTGTATATTGCTTGGAACTTTTTCAGCAAACAGTTTCACCATTCAGGATAAACACGAAACCCGACACACTCTTGCTATCATCATGATCTGATTGAAAATTGAAATCAGTATATCCAACAAGTTTCAAATCAGACTCTCCATAGACTAACCACTGGTCCTTAGTATTTCTCAAATACTTAAGGATTGTCTTAACAATTTGCCAGTATTTTTCTCCTGGATCAGATTGGTATCTACTCACTACTCCTAGTGAGTATGCCACATCTGGTCTTGTACATGTCATGGTGTACATAATCGATCCCACTGCAGAAGCATATGAAATTCGACTCATACGTTCTCTTTCATTAGGAGTTATCGGATAATCCTTCTTAGAAAGATGAATTCCATGGCCTATCGGAAGATAGTCTTTCTTGGAATTTTCATGCTAAACCTCTTTAGCACGGTGTCAATGTACGTAGATTGGGATAAACCAAGCATCCTTTTAGATATATCTCTATAGATCTTCATCCCTAGGATGTATGATGCTTCTCCAGATCTTTCATGGAGAATTGTGATGATAACCATGTCTTTATTCCTTGTAATGCAAGGACATCATTCTCGATTAAGAGAATATCCTCCACATATAATACAAGAAATATAATAACGGAACCGTTAGCCCATTTATAAATGCAAGGTTCTTCTTTATTCTTAACAAAGCCATAAGATTTAATCACATTATCAAATCATATGTTCCAACTCCTAGATGCTTGCTTAAGTCCATAAATGGACTTATGTAGCATGCACACTTTAGACTTGTCTTCAGATATAAAACCTTCAGGTTGTATCATATACACCTGTTCTTCTAAATTACCATTTAGAAAAGCGGTTTTAACATCTATCTGCCAAATCTCATAATCGAAGTGTGCTGCTATAGCTAGCATAATCCGAATGGATTTCAGCATTGTCATAGGAGAAAACGTTTCATCATAGTCAATACCATAACGTTGACGATACCCCTTGGCAACCAGACATGCTTTGTAGGTCTCTACCTTTCCGTCTACACCTCTTTTCCTCTTAAAAATCCACTTACACCCTATGGGTTTTATCCCTTCGAGTGGGTCAACTAATGTCCATACATTATTTTTCTTCATGGAATCAAGTTCGGAATTCATGGCATCAAACCATTTATTAGAGTCAGTCCTTTGCATAGCATCCATATAGGTGATCGAATCCTCGTTGTTCTCATCGAGCTCAATAGGATCCTTGTTCTGGACCAAGAAACCTAAGTATCTGTCTAGTTGATGTGGTACTCTACCAGATCACCTTAATGGTGCATCTAAAATGGGTTTTGAGTTTGATCTAATAAACTCAGATTCTAAGGGTTCAATGGGTTGTGTTGTTCCTTCTACTTGATGAACTTCCTCAAGTTCAATATTAGAGCCATTTGTTCCTTCCCTAAGGAACTCCTTTTTAAGAAAAACTGCTCTATTACTAATGAACAACTTTTGTTCTTCAGTATTGTAGAAATAATATCCTTTGGTTTCTTTTGGATAGTCGATAAAAAAACATTTGTCAGATTTAGGTTCAAGCTTGTCTGATTTTGCACGTTTCACATAAGCCGAACACCCCCAGACTATCAGATAGGTGATAACCGGTTTATGTCCATACCATATTTCATGTGGAGTTTTAGAAACAAATAGACTTGGAACCTTATTGAGAATATGACAAGCTGATTGTAATGCATATCCCCAAAATGATATTGGTAAGCTTGCAAAACCCATCATGGACCAAACCATGTCTACAGGGTTCGATTCCTTCTTTCCGACACACCGTTATGCTGCGGTATTTCTGGAGGAGTCCATTGGAAGAGAATCCCATTCTTCCTTAGATATGTCACAAAGTCATTTGAAAGGTATTTGCCTCCTCGATCTGATCGAAGGGTCTTAATACATTTTTCTGTTTCTTTTTCTACTTCTTTATGATATAGTTTGAACATTTCAAACGACTCAAATTTATGTCTCATAAGATAGATATAACCGAACCTAGAAAGGACATCAGTAAAAGTAATGAAGTAGTAATATCCACCTTTGGCACAAGTGCTCATTGGTCCACATACATCAGTATGTACTAGACCCAATAGCTCTTTGGTTGTTTCACCTTTTCCAGTAAAAGATGACTTGGTCATTTTACCAAGAAGACATGATTCATAGGTAGTTAATGATTCACAATCATCAACTCGAAGGATGCCCTCCTGGGTTAACCTGTTTAATCTGTTCTTGTTGATATGACCCAGTCGATGGTGCCAAAGATAAATATCTGTGATATCAGTTATTTTAGGATGCTTACTTGATTTGTACACTACATTCACAGGTTGTGATAATATATAAATGCAATTTGATAAATGCCCAGTCATTATAGTGACTCCATTCATAATGATATTCAAAGTAACATACTTTATTAAAATTTCATAATGACTTTTGGCCAAAAGGCCTACAGAAATTACGCTCAACAAGAACGTTGGGCAAAAATGATAATCATTTAGTACAATGACATTTCTATTAAAAACTATTTCAAGAACTCCTAATGCCAGAATTGGAACTAATCTTCCATCGCCGACATTAAGGAATCTTTCATTATCCTCAAATCTTCTAGTGACATGTAGTCCCTGCAATGAACAGCAAATGTTAAAAGGACTTCCAGTGTAACATCCTGAAAACCTTGTAATTTATTGGAAATATTAATGGCATTTTTATTTGAAATAAAAGTCAGAGAGTTCAGTGAAGTGTGGGTGTGTTGGCCTTTTGATAAATATAAAGAGATGAAATTTTGGAGTAAATGAGTATATTTTTGAGTGTTAATGAGTTTGATTTAAGAAATTGAGAGATTTAAGTTTTAATGGGCTTAAATCACAAGAAAAATCAAGTTTAGTTTGAGTTTTATCCTTAAATGATGTTTTTAGTAGTTGGAGTCGACAATATTTGGAGTGGAGTCGACTCTGGCACGGTTTTAAACTTTCGGCACGCTTTGGAGTCGACATCTGCAGAGGGGGAGTCGACACCCGCAGAGAAAATAGAAGGTTAGTATTTCTTCTGCAGTACTGGAGCTGACACCTATATTTCTAGAGCTGACACCTACTTTTCTGGAGCTGACACCTATATTTCTGGAGCGACACCTATTTTTACTGGAGCCGACTCCAAATCTGTTGGAGCCGACTCTAAGACGATAGATTTTCTGGGTTAAATCTTGAAATTTTCATATTTAATCCGTTTTAAGTCCGATTTGAGTGCTGTTTAAACAGTTGGATTTCTAAAATCGAGCTCTTCAAGTTGGTGAGGTCTTTTTTTAGAAATGTTGCATAAAAGTATCAATTTAAATGAAAAATAATAATCTGAGAAATAAATTGATTAAAAAAATTACTATATCAAGGGCAAATTGGGAAAAGGCTCCGATGTCAATTGCTAATTATGTTAAGGAAATTTAGAAAAGAAAATTTAAGGGCAAAATATCATGGTTATAAGTGAGCCATGTGTTTTTCAAAAAGTGTGTATTAAGAATGGTTGAGGGCAAAATAGGAAATTGGCATGCCTTAGCCCTTAAGTTACCCATGACTTGGTCCCCAAGTCATTAGAGAAAAAGGGAAATGTGGGTTCAGCCAGAGAAAAGAAAGAAAGAAAGAAAGAGAGAAAGAAGAGGAGAAAAGAGAGGAAGAGGAAGAAGGAGGAAGAAAGAGGAAGGGAAAAGGAAGCTTGGGGTTTGTGCTTGACTCCAGGTACGCTATAGCTTTTCTAGATCTTGTATGACTTTAGATTTTCTTAGATTATTATATTTTGAGGTAATAATAGAAGTAACCTTGAGTAGAGAAAGGGTGGAAGAAAATAATGAGATATTAGAGGATAGATCATGTATACATGCATGGTTCATGGGAAAACCTCATGTGGAGGTAATCCTAATAGCTATCATATCTGTATATTGACGTAGGTCAAGAGGGTTATTTTAGGGAGCCGGAATACCAGAGTTGAGTACCAGTTGAGGAGTAACCTGCTAAGGTGAGTGGGTTTCTCATCTAGCAATGAAAAGTTAATTTGAGCTACTATAATGAGATTAATACCTAGTCGTGGTATGTTAGGTTTAGTAGAGTATTATGTATGTTTTAAATGTGAGAAATGAGAACCTAGTATATGATATTCTGATACATGAGTTTTGAGCATGAGTTTTAAGCAGAAAGAAATAAGCATGAGTTTTGAGCATGAGTTTTAAGCATAAAGATATAAGCATGAGTTTCGATGAGGGAATGGTTGATATATACATGGCATCTTTGCATGATAAAGCTTTACAAATGACATATTTTGATGTATATATCATACTGAGTATCAGGCAGCTATGGGGCTGATCACCCTTTAAATTGTACTGTAGCATGAGCATTGCACACTACTATTGAGCCGGCACCTCCTTGCGAATCGATCGTACGATGAACCTCGGAATCATGGGTGAGTGCACGCTTGACCAGGCCAGTGAGGCAGGTTGTAAGCAGCCCGTGGGGGCATGAATCATAGCTCAGTGGAGCTTGTTACTATATATATAGCCTATGGAGGCAGAGAGAAAACCCGAGGTTCCAGGGTTAAGGAGCAAAGCACTTTGCCGGGTGAACCACGGGTAAGGGGTGCTATTTGTGCGGGGATCCTATTGCTAGTCATGCACCCGATGAGAGTATACCTACAGGAGGACGACTGTAGGGTGGTACCTCAGAGGCATTACATACACAACCCAGTATCATGAGATTTAAAAGTATACATTGTTATTTGAAAAGGGCAGTGGGCCAAATAGTTATCCCAAGAGGGAGAGTTTACATGAAATGCCAGTGGGCAAGCAGATTTCGGTGAGAATCTGGGAATTTAATAAAGAAAGTTTGGGCTGTAGATATAGAATGCATATCTTCATATTGTAATGCATGGATTTTTATCTTAATGAGTTAGCTTTCAGTGGAAAGTTATTGTAGAGTATTTCAGTACTTATATATTATTTAAAGAATAAGCTACATTTTATTTTATCTGATATCATGTCAAAAATGTACTTTGAGTTGTACAGGCTATATAGTATCAGCATACGGTTGAAAATGTGAGGTTATGGTTCTCTATTTCTCCATAGTTAGATGGTTATCCAGTCACTGAGACTTAGGCCTCACCCCTCTATGATTGAAATTTTCTTTCAGATCAATGAGTATTTCTACCAGGATCACAAGATAAGCAGGACAGAACCCTTAGCTGGTGAAGCTTGCTTAGATGCAAGGGTGTATAGATGCTAGCCTTGTATATTGAGATAGTGTGGATTGATATTTGTATATGATGTATGTATATGTGTACAGTGAGATGTAATGATGTTTCAGACCTTTTTGGATATGAATATGAGACTTATGTTTTGGAAAAAATTATGAGCATGATGTGTGCACTTATGATTTTGATGTTGATTGTGAATGTGATCTTGTAAACTGCCTGAGGAATGTCATGAAAAAAAATTATATGAGCAGGTTGATGCTTAGTGTTGATTGAGTGATGTGCATATATATTTGAGATGATAATAAAAAGTTTTTAACAGGATATGTTTTCGAGCGTCTGCCATTTATGATAATTAGTTGGGGTTTTCTAGCTCTTTATGCAGCGTTACATAAAGACTAGTAAAACTCTATCCGATTACGTAGGTGTGCAGGTGTGCTATCGGTGGCCCCAGAGAGAAGGGGGAGCTGACAAGTTTTAGTATCAGAGCCCTAGGTTATTAGGTCCTAGGGGAAATAAGTATGGGTATGAGTCTAGGATGATTGAATGATTATGATTATAGCTATTGAATGATGAAACTGATGTAATGAATATTGTCTTGTAGGACGATTACTACAAAGACATCTAGAGAGACAGAGCAATCCTCAGGCAGGGATAGAAGCAGAGGTCAAAGTAGACCCAGAAAGTCAGTTAGAAGAAGTCAAATTGATAGAATGGCTTCTAGTGATTCCACCGAGCTAGTATCTAATGAGGCTAGAGTGAGGGCATCTTCAGAGCAGATGCCAGAGTCTTCTTCACAGTCTATTACCCCTGTTCCAGTAGACCCATCTCGAGTACAGACTCAGGGCTTAGTATGCCAGAGTTGGTAGGCATGATTACTCAGGCTGTGGTAGCAACTGTGGGTGCTAGTTCTAGCCTTCCATCTAAAAATTTGAAGGTTGTGAGGAATGTGGAAAGAGCCAGAAAGTTGGGGGCTCTGGAGTTCCAGGGAACTACTGATCCTATTTAGGTCGGGGCATGGCTGCAGAGGATCAAGAGAGTATTTGATGTGATGGGATGCTCTGAGGAGCAGAGGCTGGGTATTGCCACCTTTTTACTGGAGGGTAGAGCCCAGAGTTGGTGGAGATCTATTCAGGGCAGACAGCCCCAGGGAGTGGAGTTGTCATGGGAAGATTTTAGAAGAGAGTTTCATCAGCAATATTATTCTGATATTTATAGGGATCAGAAGAGGAGGGATTTCCTTAGTCTGACCCAGGGGAGGATGTTCGTGGCAGATTATGAAGCCACTTTTGTTGAGTTATCTCAGTTTGCTAGGGCCTTGGTGGCTGATGAGAGGGAAAGATGTCGACTATTCTAGGATGGATTGAATCTCCCTATTAAAGCCAAGATCCGTATGCAGACCTATAATAGTTATTCTGAGATGGTGCAGGGAGCACTCAAAGCTGAGGAGATTGAAAAAGAATATATGAGTAGGAGGCAGGATAGAATGAAAAGAAGTGCTCCTAGTTATTCTTCTGCTTCGGGAGGGACTCAACCATTTAAGAAACCCCAAAGGACTGGACAGTTTTATTCTGGTTTTAGAGCCCCTGGTGATGTGGGCAAGAGATCAGTATCTGTGTCAGCATCTAGCCCAGCCCAAAGAAAGCCTTACGGGGTGTGCCTCAGGTTGCCACCAGCAGGGTATCTGGTGATGTAGGAGAGCAGGGTCGTCCTTCTGGTGGAGGGAGAAATATACCTCCATGTAATGTATGTAAAAGACTTCATTTGAGAGAATGTAAGAGGGGCAATAAGGGATGTTATATTTATGGTGATCTAGGTCACCTGAAGAGAGATTGCCCTAGGAGAGGGCAGTAGGCTGGTGGGCTTCCCCAGGGATCAGTAGTGCCAAGAGGACAGCCTAGTAGAAGGGGTGACAGTAGTGTTGTGGCTTCAGCCAATCAGGTGGGACCTAATGTTAATCAGCCAGGAGGGTCATCCAGTGTTCCAAGGGCCGAGGCCAGAGTATTTGCCATGACCAGGAAGGAGGCTCAAATTGATCCTGATGTGGTGACAGGTATGCTACCCATCGATAATCATGATGCTTATATTTTAATTGATTCTGGATCTACGCATTCATTTATCTCATGTGAGTTTGCTAAGCATCTAGTTAGAGATGTGGGCCAGTTGGGTAGCCAGTTGGTAGTATCTATGCCCGTAGGGAGGCCTTTTATAGCAGACCAAGTGTATAAAGGCTGTGATATTTCTGTGGAGGGTCAGAAATTAGCAGCAGATTTGATTCCTTTGAAATTGAAAGAGTTTGATGCCATTTTGGGGATAGATTGGCTATATGTGCACAGAGCCAGAGTAGATTGCTTGAGGAAGGAGGTGATGTTACAAACTTCTATGATAGAGAGGTCTGTTTTGTTGGTGATAGAAGGGGATTACCCTCAGGAGTGATTTCAGCTCTATCAGCCAATAGAATGCTAGCAAAGAGATGTGAAGCCTATTTAGCTTGTGCAGTGAGCCTAGAGGGCAATGGTTTAGAGCTGATGAATATCCCTATGGTAAGGGATTTTTCAGATGTATTTCTTGAGGAGCTGCCAGGGTTACCTCCTGACAGAGGATTCAATTTCAGTATAGATCTAGCTCCAGATATCAGACTAATAGCCAGGGCACCTTATAGAATGGCCCCAGTTGAATTGAAAGAATTGAAAAGTTAGTTACAGGAATTATTGGATAAAGGGTTTATTAGACCCAGTATATCGCCATGGGGTGCACCAGTGTTGTTTGTGAAGAAAAAGGATGGTACCTTGAGGTTATGTATAAACTATAGACAGTTGAACAAGATGACCATTAGAAATAATTATCCATTGCCGAGGATTGATGATTTGTTTGATCAGCTGCAGGGGGCAGCAGTATTTTCAAAGATTGATTTGAGATCTGGGTATCATCAATTGAGAATAAAGAATGCAGATATATCTAAAACTGCTTTCAGGACCAGATATGGTCATTATGAGTTCTTGGTAATGCCATTTGGCTTGACAAATGCTCCAGCTGCTTTTATGGGTCTGATGAATCAAGTATTTCAGGAGTATCTAGATAAATTTGTGATAGTATTCATTGATGACATCTTGATTTATTCTAGAAGTAGTGAAGATCATGAACAGCATCTGAGGATAGTTTTGCAGATATTAAGAGAAAAGCAATTATATGCAAAGTTTAGTAAAAGTAAATTTTGGCGGAATGAGGTAAAGCTCTTGGGACATGTAGTTTCAGTCGAAGGTATTATGGTAGATCCTCAAAAGATTGAAGCTATAGTGAATTGGGTATCACCTACCAATCAGACTGAGGTGAGGAGTTTCTTGGGGCTAGCAGGATATTATAGAAGATTTATAGAAAATTTTTCGATTTTGGCTTCTCCTATGACTAAGCTGCTTAGAAAGAATATCAAGTTTGATTGGTCTAATGAATGCCAGAAGAGTATGGATGAATTTAAAAAGAGATTAACCTCAGCCCCAATTCTAATACTTCCTGATAGTGCCAGAGATTATGTGATCTATAGTGATGCTTCATTGAAGGGTTTAGGGTGTGTTTTAATGTAGAATGGGAAAGTGTAGCTTATATATCTAGACAGTTGAGATCTCATGAAAAGAATTACCCCACCCATGATTTGGAGTTAGCTGCTGTTATATTTGCATTGAAGGTTTGGAGGCACTACTTGTATGGAAGAAGATGCCATATATTTACTGATCATAAGAGCTTGAAATATATTCTGACCAGAAGGAATTGAATTTAAGGCAGAGAAGATGGATTGAATTGATTAAAGACTATGATTGCAATATTAAGTATCACCCAGGGAAAGCTAATGTTGCGGCTGATGCCTTGAGTCGAAAGTCTATGGCCACATTGGCTTCTATCAGAACCGTACAGCTACCCTTGATGATTGAGTTAAGGAGGTTAGATGCAGAGCTAGCTGTAGAAGAATCAGGAGCCATATTGGCTACTTTCAGAGTGAGACCCCAAATGCTAGAAGAAATAAGAGAAGCTCAGTTGCTAGATCTACAGTTGCTTAAAGCTAGAGATTTAATTGTTGGAGGTGTTGGAGTGTTATTATTCAAGGGCAGAGTTTGTGTGCCAGCTGTGGAATTAGTGAAAGATCAGATTTTAAGGGAAGCACATAGCTCAGCTTATTCAATGCATCCAGGTAAACTAAGATGTATAGAACTATCAAACAGAATTACTGGTGGAATGGTATGAAAAAGGAGATAGCTGAGTATGTATCTAAGTGTTTGGTGTGTCAGCAGATTAAGGCTGAACATCAGTGTGGCTGGCAAGCTTCAGCCTCTATTTGTGCCAGAATGAAATGGGAGCATATAACTATGGATTTTGTTGTAGGACTCCCAAAGACCAAAAGGGGCAATGATGCTATTTGGGTGATAGTTGATAGATTGACTAAGTCTGCTCATTTTTTGCCTATTAAGATTGTCTTTACCTTGGATAGATTAGCAGAATTATATGTGCATAAAATTGTGAGTAGGCATGGTGTGCCAGTATCTATAGTATGAGATAGAGATCCAAGGTTTACATCTCAATTTTGGGCAGAATTACAGAAAGCTTTGGGGACTAAATTGAGGTTCAGTACAGCATTTCATCCCCAAACTGATGGTCAGTCGGAGAGAACCATCCAGACACTGGAGGATATGCTGAGAGCTTGTATCATGGAATTTTTTGGTAGCTGGGATGATCATCTGCCTTTAATAGAGTTTGCTTACAATAACAGCTACCATTCTAGCATTGATATGGCACCATATGAGGCCTTGTATGGGAGAAAATGTAGAACTCCAGTGTGTTGGGATGAGGAGGGAGAGAGAATTTTTTATTTCTAGTTTTCTTTTCTAGCGAGATCTATTTTTTCCTTTTTTTTTCAATAAAATCTGAGTTAATAGGATTGGATTCTTTAGCTAAAAATTAGAGAATCAATTAAGGGTTTGTTGCTGCCATAGTCCTATTTAATCCTATATATTAAACATTTGTGACACTACAAGAAAAATAATTTATTATGACGAATTAATTCATCATAATAAGTATAAAAGTCACTAATAAGTTATTATGACGATAAAAAATTCATCGTAATATGTCCCAAAATCATCGTAATAAGTTATTATCGTAATAACTTATTATGATATAACAAATTTCATCATAATAAATGATATATTACGGCGAAACTATATCGTCGTTATAAATTTTAAAAAATATAATTTAAAATAAAAATTTATTACGATGAATTATTTTTGCTGTAATAACTTCCTATTACAATGAAATTAAGTCACCGTAATAGGTTAGATATTATTACGGTAAATTAGTTTCATCGTAATAGCTGCATATTACAGTAACATTAAGTCACCGTAATAGGTTAGACGTTATTACGGCAACTTATTCGCCATAATATGAAGTTATTATGGTAAAAATATATCATCGTTATAAATTTTTAAAAAATATAATTTAAAATAAAAATTTATTATGGTGAATTAGTTTCACGGTAATAGCTTCTTATTACGGCAAAAGTAAGTCATCGTAATATGTTAGACATTATTACAGCAAATTAGTTTCACCGTAATAGCTTCCTATTACAGCGAAATAATAATATCGTCGTAATAAGTAAATTTATTACGGTGACATATTTTGTTCGCCGTAATAACGTGAAAAGAATTTTTTTAAAAAAAATAAAATTAAGACTTATTATGGCGAAATAAAAATGTTTCCATAATAATTAAATTTATTGCGGTGACATATAATTTTCGCCATAATAACATGAAAAGATTTTTTTAAAAAATAAAATTAATAATTATTATGGCAAAATAATAATATCGTCATAATAAGTAAATTTATTACGGTGACATATTTTGTTTGTCATAATAATATGAAAAGAAATTTAAAAAAAAATAAAATGAGGACTTATTACGATGAAATAATAATATCATCGTAATAAGTAAATTTATTACGGCGACATATTTGTTCACCGTAATAAGATGAAAAGAAATTTTTAAAAAAAATAAAATTAAGACTTATTACGGTGAACTAAAAATGTCACCATAATAATTAAATTTATTACGGCGACATATAGTTTTTGCCGTAATAATATAAAAAGAATTTTTTTAAAAAAAATTAATACTTATTACGGTGAAATAATAATATCGTCATAATAAATTTAATTATTACAGTGATATATTTATTTCATCATAATAAGATGAAAAGAAATTTTTAAAAAAATAAAATTAAGACTTACGGCGAAATAATAATGTCATCATAATAATTAAATTTATTATGATGACATATAGTTTTTGCCATAATAATATGAAAAGAATTTTTTTAAGAAAATAAAATTAATACTTATTACTGCAAAATAATAATATCATCGTAATAAATTTAATTATTATGAAAACATATTTGTTTTGCCGTTGTTGCTGTAAAAATTCGCTCTTCAACTCAGGTACGGTCTGACTTTGGATCTGGACGCCGATCTCACGTCCGGTGAAACCTGCAAGACAGTCATCATGTAGAGAGTATCATGGGTGGTCCTCTGCGAAAGTCCCTCCGATGCCCAAGTCAGTGAAGATTCACAACACGCAAATGTGTGGAGAAGGCTCTCGCAGAAGTGTCCTATAACGACCCGGGTCCTGGGTCCGTAGCACCCACGAGTCCGTTTCGTGACAAGAAAGCAAGACGGACAAGGTCCACACCAATTTGGGCCACCACAGCCCAAAAGGGATCCAATTGGTGCCTTGTTCTTCTTGCTTTACTACATATAAACCACTCAACCAACTCTCAATTTTCCAATGTGGGACTATTGGGAGGGGCATCACAATCTACCCCCCTTACAGAGGCGACGTCTTCGTCGTCAGGGGCAATCACCAGGCAGGCAGAAATCTAGAGATGGCCCCCACAGGTCAAGAGGTGGCTCCCTGTGTGGCACTTAGTTTCTGCACATTCAGCTGGTGCATGGCTCTGATACCATATTGTAACGACCCAGTCCTGGGCCCGCTCACCCACGAGCCCGTTTCATTACAAGAAAGCAAGACGAACAAGGCCCATACCAACTTGGGCCACCATAGCCCAAAAAGGGATCTAATTGGTACTTATCCATCTTCCTTAACTGGTTATAAACCATTCCACCCTTCCTAAATTATCTGATGTGGGACTAATTGGGAGGGGCATCACAATCTACCCCCCTTAAAGGGGCGACGTCCTCGTTGCACCAGGTAGTCAGGACTCTAGAGGTGCTCCCTCTACAGGCTCAAGAGGTGTCTCCCAAACAACCCGGGCCCTAGGTCCGTAGCACCCACGAGTCCGTTTCGTGACAAGAAAGCAAGACGGATAAGGTCCACACCAACTTGGGCCACCACAGCCCAAAAGGGATCCAATTGGTGCCTTGTCTTTCTTGCTTTACTACATATAAACCACTTAATCAACTCTCAATTTTCCAATGTGGGACTATTGGGAGGGGCATCACAATCTACCCCCCTTACAGAGGCGACGTCCTCGTCGTCAGGGCAATCATCAGGCAGGTAGGAATCTAGAGATGGCCCCCACAGGTCAAGAGGTGGCTCCCTGTGTAGCACTTAGTTCCTGTACTTTCAGCTGGGCATGGCTCTGATACCATATTGTAACAACCCGGCCCTGGGCCCGCTCACCCACGAGCCCGTTTCATTACAAGAAAGCAAGATGGACAAGGCTCACACCAACTTGGGCCACCACAGCCCAAAAAGGGATCCAATTGGTACTTGTCCATCTTCCTTAACTGGTTATAAACCATTCCACCCTTCCTAAATTATCCGATGTGGGATTAATTGGAAGGGGCATCACATGTCCCTCAAGAAATGGCCCCTCGAGAGCTTTGAGCTTCAATGAAATTTTTAGTAAGAGTGAAAGTGTAAGCACAAATGTAAGCATATCTGAAGAGCTTTAGGATAGGGGTATTTATAGGTTGCAGATGTGGTGACAGGTGATCACCTGATTCCTTGGATGCGTCATAGGGGATCCGAAACCGTCAAGATTCGAATCAGAATCGAATCAAGTTTGTTATGAGGCCGGTAGCCTCAGTATCTGGTTTGTTAAAAATCGACAGCTAAAGAAGCTGGTTGATGCTTTGAGATTCGATGATTTTATAGGTTCTAGGCCACTTTTGATATTATTGGCCTAATGTTTCGCTTAAAATCGTTTGGGGCCAACATGGCTGGAATTTTGTTGAACTGTCATTAATTTGAATTCTCCCGCGCTTGGTTCCGCAGAGATTCGGGAATATTTCGGTTCTGCCTAAGAATAAGAAGATAGCTCAGCTTTGCCGAAGCATATGAATACCTCGGTTCGGTGAGAATATGTGAATGCCTCGGCTCTGTCGAGGCATATGAATACCTCGATTCGACCGAGGTAAAAGGATAGCTCGGGCCCGCTATGGCGTGAGAATGGTTCGGAATGATTCAGTCTGAGGGTGGCTTGGTCTGAGGATGGTTCGGTCTTGCCGAGGTATGTCAGCTCTGTTGTTTTCTAGATATGACAGCTGGCTAATCGAAAATCAAAAGTGGTCTCAACCTTTTTATCGTATGCATGAGTGTTGGCGAGATGACAATTTTACCCCTCATCAGCCGTAATAAGATGAAAAGAAATTTTTTTAAAAAATAAAATTAAGACTTATTACGGTGAAATAATAATGTCGCTGTAATAATTAAATTTATTACGGCGACATATAGTTTTCACCGTAATAACATGAAAAGAATTTTTAAAAAATAAAATTAATACTTATTATGGTGAAATAATAATATCGTCGTAATAAATTTAATTATTACGGCAAAATATATTTTTCATCATAATAACACAAAATATAAAAATAAATTTTTTATTAAAATTATAACATATTATGATGAAAACAAATGTTGCCGTGATAAATGTATTTTTAATGACGAAACAAATTTATGCCATAATAAATTTTTTTACAATAAATTTAATTTTAATTTTATCGTTATAAATGGACATATAACGACAAAAGTATTTCGTCGTAATAAGTTCGTCATAAAAAAATCAACTTTCTTATAGTGTGAAATAAAATCGAATTAATAAATTTCATTCTTCTTCCAAAAAAAAATTTAGATACAGATCACGCGATGATTAAATTTCTAAATAATTTTAATTATCAATTTTGTTCATTCGGCCAATTATGGTATGTTCTAGGATAAAAAGCCTAGTTAATTAAAAATCATAGGCTAAAAAAGGACTAAGAAAGATGATGGAGATAAGCTTGAAATCCTAAATTTTAAATTTTAAAATTTTAAAATTTTGAAAAGCTTAAATCCTAAATTCTAAATCCTAAAAATTTTAGATTAAAAATTTAAACCTTAGATCTTAAATTCTTAATCTTAAAACTTATAAATCCTAAATCCTTGAACCCTTAAATTCTTAAATTTTAAATTTTAAATTTTAAAATTCTAAATCCTAAAACTTCTAAATCTTTGTTCCTATATCCTATCCTAGGCCCTAAACCCTAAAATCTAAACCCTTAAACTGCAAAACCTAAAGCTCTAAATCCAAAATTTTAAAACTTAAAATTCTAAACTTAAAATTCTTAATCTTAAATCCTAAATGAAAATTAATAATAATAATAATAATAATAATAATAATAATAATAATAATAATAAGACAGGAAAAAAAAGCTGGGCATCCGCCGACACGTATACCGGTCATCACATGATATTACCGCCCACAACCACAGCCACAGCTGTCCCCGACCGTCGCATTTTTGGGAGAGCCCAGCTCTCTCGATCCTTTGCTGGGAACCAGGGTCTAGCGAGAGTGGACATGCGACTATGCTGCTGCTGCTAGGCATGGGCACTGGGCCGTACCGTGCCAGGCATGGCCCAGGCCCGTCGTGCCAGAAAAATTACCGTGCCATGCCTGGCACGGCCCATTAACAAATGGACCATGCCAGGCACGGCCCACTAAAAAAAATTCAAATTCGGCACAGCCCGTGACCCATCAAGAAATGGGCCACGGGCCGTGCCTGGCACGGCCCAGCAGGGCCGTTGCTGGGCCGTGCCAAAACGGCCCTTCTGGGCCATTTTGTGGGCCATGCCATGGCACGGCCCAGCAGGGCCGTTGCTGGGCCGTGCCATGGCACGGCCCAGAAGGGCCGTTTTGGCACGGCCCAGCAACGGCCCTGCTGGGCCGTGCCAGAACGGCCTTGCTGGGCCGTGCCAGAACAGCTTTGCTGGGCCATTTTATAGGCCGTGCCAAGGGCCATGCCATGGCATGGCTGGTGCCAGGAGCACACTGTGCACCTAGGCACCAGCCAGCTGATCGAAGCCATGATCCTGATCGGCGATGATGGATCCAACGATTGCGATCGATCTGATCGGCGATGATCCGACGATTGTGATCGATCCAAACTATGATCCCGATCGATGATGATCGATTAGATCGTTGCGATCAATCCGATCGGAGACGATCCGATGGTTGCGATCGATCCAAGCCATGATCCCGATCAGGGATGATCGATCCGATGGTTGCAATCCATCCAATCGGAGACGATCCGACGGTTGCGATCGATCCAAGCCATGATCCCGATCGGCGATGATCAATCCAACAGTTGTGATCCATCCGATCGGAGACGATCTGATGGTTGCGATCGATACAAGCCATGATCCCGATCGACAATGATCGATCAGACTGTTACGATCAATCCGATCGAAGACGATCCGATGTCTGCGATCGATCCAAGCCATGATCATGATCGGCGATGATCAATCCGACGGTTGCGATCCATCTGATCGGAGATGATCCGACGTCTGCGATCGATCCAAGCCATGATCCCGATCGGCGATGATCAATCCGACGGTTGCGATCTATCCGATCGAAGATGATTCGACGTCTGGATCGATCCAAGCTATGATCCCGGTCGGCGATGATCAATCCGATGGTTGCAATCAATCCGATCGGAGACGATCCGATGGTTGCGATCGATCCAAGCCATGATCTCGATCAGTGATGATCAATCCAACAGTTGCGATCCATCCGATCGGAGATGATCCGATGGTTGCGACCGATCCAAGCCATGATCCCGATCGACAATGATCAATCGGACTATTGCGATCCATCTGATCGGAGATGATCCAACGTCTGCGATCGACCAAGCCATGATCCCAATCAGGGATGATCGATCCGACGGTTGCGATCGATCCGATCGGAGACGATCCAATGGTTGCGATCGATCCATGCCATGATCCTGATCGGCGATGATCAATCCGATGGTTGTGATCCATTCGATCGGCGACGATCCGACGGTTGCAATCGATCCAAGCCATGATACCGATCGGCGATGATCGATCTGATCAGAGACGATCCGACGGTTGCGATCGATCTATGCCATGATCCTGATCTGCTATTATCGATCGAACGGTTGCGATCTATCCAATCGAGACAATCCGATGATTGCGATCGATCCAAGCTATGATCCTGATCAGCGATGATCGATCAGACCATTGTGATCAATCCGATCGGAAACGATCCGACGTCTTCGATCGATCCAAGCCATGATCCCGATCGGCGATAATCAATCCGACGGTTGTGATCGATCCAAGCCATGATCCCGATCGGTGATGATCGATCCGACGGTTGCGATCAATCCAAGCCATGATCCCGATCGGTGATGATCGATCCGACGGTTGCAATCAATCCAAGTCATGATCCTGATTGGTGATGATCGATCGAACCGTTGCGATCGATCCGATCGGAGACGATCCAACGGTTGCAATCGATTCAAGCCATGATCCCGATCGGGGATGATCAATCCAACGGTTGCGATCTATCCCATCGAAGACGATCCGACAGTTGCGATCGATCCAAGCCATGATTCCGATCGGCGATGATCGATCCGACGGTTGCGATCCATCCGATCAGCGATGATCCGATGGTTGCGATCTTTCTATTTTTTTCTTCTTACTTATTGTATTATGTTTAGAGTCAGGCCTAGCCCCCTCCCTTCTGTACCATTTTAATTTTAAATTAATAAACTGGTAGGGGTCTATGCCAAACCCCCCACCATTATGGTGGCTTTATATTAATAAAATTTCTTTATTCCTAATAATTTTTAATTTATCAAAAAAAATATATTTTTTATAAATTTTTTTATTTGAGCTGTTCATGGGTCAGGCCCTAGGTGGCCATGCCTGGCACGGCCCAGGCCCACCTGGGCCGTGCCTGGCACGGCCCACCTGGGCCAGCACGGCCCAAGCCCACCTAGGCCGTGCCTGGCACGGCCCACCTGGGCTGGCACGGCTCAGGCCCATCTGGGCCGTGCCAGGCACGGCCCAGGTGGGCCGTGCCGGCACGGCACGATGGGCCGGCCCAGGCCCGTCATGGGCCATGCCGTGCTGGGCCAACAGAAAAAATTTTCTGAGCCCGGCACGGCCCGAAAGTGGGCCATGCCGGCACGGCCCGGTACTGTAGCAGTGCCAGGCTGTGCCTGGCACGGCCCATCAGGGCCTAGGCCGTGCCGTGCCATGGGCGGCACGGCCCAATGCCCACCTTATAAATTGGGATCTTTTGATATTATTTACATGCATGCAAAGGTAAAAGAGATTTTTGTTTTAGAGTTTGGGTACATGGTTGGTGTAACATTAATACTCTGTTTGGATGATGATGAAAAATATATATATATATTTTATCTATTTTTATTTGAATGAACGGAAGAAAAATAGAAAGAAAGAAAAATTGATAATTTACAATGATAATAATATTCTTATTATAGATGATTAAAAATGCATCGGTTGTTTTTTTGGAAGGATCAATATTGGAACGAAAAAAAAAAGAGCACTTTTAAGTTTTCTCTCCAAAATCTTTTCTGTTTTGGAGAGAAAACTTTTATGTGGGGCCACCACTTTTTTCCTTCTGTTTTTTTCCTCTAGTTTTCTTTTCTCTCGACTTTTCTCTCCATCCAAACAAGATAAATTTTATTTTTTCTCTTATTTTTCCTTCTACTTTTCTTTCCTTCCTAGTTTTCTCTCCATCCAAACAGAGGGTAAGGGTTGAATTCTTGCTCTCAGATAATGCATATAATTCGATAAAATATGTAGTTGTTGGCCCAGATGACAACCCAAGAGGGGGGGTGAATTAGGTTCTTTAAAAAAAATTTAAACCTTTTGAAATATTTGTTTGCTTAGTATGAGTGAAAGTGAATGCAGATGCAGAAACAAAATACAATCAATAAGATAAAGATAGAGATAGAGATAAAGGAGACACAGCAAACACAAAGATTTTATAGTGGTTCGGTATATCCAACACCTACGTCCACTCCCAAGATTCACTTGGGTCCACACTATAATCTTCCTTGATTACAGCCGAGTTGTTTTACAAGCTCACAACTCAAACTTGTTGTTTTCTCGGGATCACAACGAACCCAGCTGGTTTTCCGGGCTCACCAGCACAAAAACCCTAACACAAGCTATACCAAGCTTGTACCGAGGTAAGACTACCTCCACTAGTTCAATCCCCCAGATTGAACTAGACACAAACAAAAGAAATATTGTTTTTCAAGTACACAGCTCCTCAATGAGCAAATAATCAAGTAAATGAATAAGGTTTAGAAAAGCCTGATTTGTAGTTGGTTGGCTTTTGAGCTTTTCTTCTTTTCTTCTTTTCTTCTTCTCCTTGCTAAATCGAATCAAGCCTCAGCTCCGATTCTTCACAGTTGAAGCAGTTGAGAAGGATTGAAAAGCAAGAAACTGATCATCTTTCTCCAATTTGGGAAATCCATCAAAACTTTGATTTGAATGCCTTGGATTCCTCTTGAGCTTTTTGGAGTGGAGTGGATTTGAGCTAGAAGGTTTTTTCTCTTGAGATTCAGGCTCTCTCTTTTTCGGATTTTTGAATTGGGATTTCTCTATTTTCGTTTTTCTTCTTTGTTTTTCCGTTCTTGTTTTTGAATGATAGTCTTCCCTTTTTATAGATTTCTTTCAAACCATTTGGAAGAAAACTATCCGTTAGAGTGTACCTTGCAACAAAATATATCCGTTAGAAATAAAGTAAAATAGAAATATTACCGTTAGAGCTGATCTGGCAATTTGATTTTTCGTTCTAGGTGGGTTGGAGTCGACTCTAACTTTTCTGGAGTCGGCTCTAACTCGAAACACTTTAATCCGTTAATTCTGGAGTCGTCTCTGACTTTTCTGGGGTCGACAAGAAACTTTTCTGGAGTCGACTCTAACAGACCCGGAGTCGACTCTAAGTCGGGGCTAGAAAAATCAACGTTCTGTCTTTTCTATTGGAGTCGGCTCTAACAGTCTCGGAGTCGACTCTAACTTCCGTGCCAGATACTGGAGTCGGCTCTGTGATTCTCGGAGTCGACTCTAATGTCTGCTATCTTACCTAGACATTAGATTCGATCCAGAACAAGATTTAACTCCTGATTTTGATCATTCAATCGACTTATAATCTGAAAAAATTAATCAAAATCATTAGAGCCTTCAATTGTTATACTCAAATAATTTTGTTAATCATCAAAATCATCAATTGGGTCAACAATCTCCCCCTTTTTGATGATAACAAAAACTTTGAGTAATGCATTCAAAAAATTCATTCGAACTAAAGATTATAGTCATTTTAAAGCTTAAAACATTTTTAATGAAGGATTGATGCCAATATTCAAAGTGAACTTTTAAAATTATGCATGAGTTCTATATAAGCCATCAATTATGAACATTTAAACTAATGTACAGAAAATTACAATTAAGCTTGTTGTTAAGCTCCCCCTGCATTGAATAGCTCCCCCTATATATAAAAATCAAATTTTAATTGAACTGATTAAAATTTCAAGTCTCTTTCTTTTTGCATAAACAATCATTTCTCCCCTTTCTTTCTTTCTTTTTGCATATTCAACCATCTCTCATTAAAATTTCAAGTCTTTTTTTTTTTTGCATATTCAACCATCTCTCCCCCTTTTTTGTTATCAGCAATAAGGAGAGTATTAGATAAAGAAAGTTATTAGAGAAAAATTGTTGGTTCAATAAGACATAGGGATTCAAGCAGTCAATCATAGACAGATTTGAAAATGTGTAATTGCATTACATAAGTAAGAAACATTACATAAGTTGATTCAAGTACATTCCAAAGTGAGATACATTAGATACTCAAAATTCCTAAATACAAACTATCAAGATAAAGTAAACCTGGAGAACCTAAGATACAAAAGAGTATCAAAATCAAAATCAAAGTCGGATATGTTTGAATACAATTTTCTTCAAGTGACCTATGATTTCCATTACATCATCTTTTTGAGATTTCTTAAAATTTTCAAGACAAGCTTCAATCTGTGAAACTGCAAGGTCAATGTCCTTCTTCAGTTGACCAGTTGCATGAACATAAGATCTCGAGCCATCAGCAATGCCTTCCATCCTTTCAAAGATTTTGTGAAGTTCAGCACCAAAGGATTCAACAGAATTGCTTATGGAAAAGGAAATCATGTCAAGTCTCGAGTTAAGTTCTTCTTTTAGCTGATTGAAGTCTTCTTTTAATTGATTAATCTCATGAGATCTCTGACTGTCATATTCAGCAAGCAAGGCTCTCAACTGACCAATCTGCTCATCAGAGAATCTCCCAGAAGCAGTAACAGACAGATGTGGAGGAGCGGGAACTGTGCTCGGTCCAGCTTCTGAAGGTCCAGCTGTAGATGGTCCCGTAATAAATGGATCAGGGACTGATGGTCCCGTAGTGGATGGTCCAGGGATATCTTCTACTCTGGCCTCTTCAGTTCTATCTCTCTCAGCTCTTTCTTCTCGTCCTCCTTTCATCCAGATACCATTTAACTTCTTGAAGCCCATCTGATGAAGTAGAAATACTATAATAGTCAGTGTGCAGTGTGCCTTAGTCAGTGTGCCTTAATTTCCTTAGGGGTTCATTATCCATAATTAGCACACCTTGGCTTCTAAAGATCAATGTCAGAACCATACCATATGGCAGTGTAGATCTTTTCTTTTAGTAGCCTCTGCCATATAACCAATCATCATGCCCTAGGTTGACTGGCCTTCCAGTTATAATACAATCCATCAAAGAATGTCTCGCTCCGAGACGTACTCAAATCTACCAATTTTGGAGAATAAAATTCTTCCACATATGTTGTGTAGTAACCTGAGCTCCAGATTTAATTGATTAGCAAGAATTTCCTCAAACTCGGTTACATCCCTCCCTAACATTCTTGACAATGCACCACTTCTATCATCTGATATTCCATAATACCAATTGTGGGCATTTCCAACAAATTTCCAAGGATTTCAGCAGTTATTACAACTCTAGTTCCTCTTACAATACTGACTAAACCGCCTTCTCCTCTACTCAAATCATTGTAAATTCTCTCACTAGGGCAGATAAGTGGGGATATCTAATGAACAAATCAAGTTTCAAGGATCTGAAACTATTCAAATTAATCATCAAACTCTAGATAAATGTTCCTTAGCAATTGGGGAAACAATGAATCAAGATCTAGATAGATTTTCCTTATTGAATATCAAGATTTTTCAAAAAATTAATGAAATCTAGATAGTTGTTCTTAAGAGTTTCAGAAAATTATTCCAAAGGATCACAAACTCTTAATTCTCCTCTAAGATAACAAAATCTCTCTTCACTTAAGGGTTTTGTAAATATATCTGCCAGTGTTCTTCAGTATTCACATAATCAAGACAAATTTATTATTGGCAACATGTTCTCTTATAAGTGATATCTAATTTCAATATGCTTTGTTCTTGAGTGTTGAATTGGATTTTTAGTTAGATTGATTGCACTTGTATTATCACATCTTATAGGTGTCTTCTCAAGTGTGATACCATAGTCTTCAAGTTGTCTCTTAATCCATAGGATTTGAGCACAGAACTTCCAGCTGCAACATATTCTGCTTCAGCAGTAGATAATGCAATCGAATTTTGCTTTTTGTTAAACCATGAGATTAAGTTACTTCCTAAAATTGGCATGCACCACTTGTGCTTTTTCTATCTACTTACATCCAGCATAATCAGAATCAGAATAAGTAATCAGATTTAATGTTGAGTCTCTAGAATACCATAAACCTACATTTTTGTTCCACTATGGTATCTAAGAATTCTTTTAACAGCAATTAAATGTGATTCTTTTGGTTCAGACTGAAATCTAGCACATAAGCAAATAGCAAACATTATGTCTGGTCTACTTGCAGTTAAGTAAAGGTGGGATCCGATTATACCTCGATAATATTTTTGATCAACCTTCTTACCTTCTTCATCTTTCCAGCTTGCATGAAGGACTCATTGGTGTTCCGAGGGGTTTGATTGATTCCATACCAAACTTCTTTAGAATTTCTCTTGTGTACTTTGTTTGGTTGATAAAGATTCCCTTTTTACTTTGTTTGATTTGGAGTCCAAGGAAGAAATTGAGTTCTCCCATCATGCTCATTTCAAATTCTCCCTGCATTAACTTAGCAAACTCTTGACATAAAAGATTGTTAGTAGCACCAAATACATGTCATCAACATAAATTTGAACTACAAGTAAATCTTTATCTTTTCTTTTCAAAAACAATGTTTTATCAACATTTTCTCTTGTAAAATCATTTTCAATCAAAAATTTACTTAGTCTATCATACCAAGCTCTAGGTGCTTGTTTCAAACCATATAAAGCTTTGTGCAATTTAAAACGTGATTTGAAAATTCATGATCTTCAAATCCCGGTGGTGTTCAACAAATACTTCTTCATTTATTAATCCATTTAAAAATGCACTTTTGACATCCATTTGAAATAATTAAAGTTCATG
>UESW01001341.1:450731-496106 GCA_900491605.1 Calamus simplicifolius | reverse complement strand
GAGGAGAAACCTTTATGATAAATAAGTGTACGGAAAAAGATTAGTTGGGAATGGTTGCATACATTTTATTTAATGTTTCACCAGCAGACCAAGTTTATTAAAATTAATCACCACTGTTCTATTATTGTTCCTTTACTTTAATATTTTACTGGCTAAATCTAGGCATTGCTTTCAAATTGAGAACCATTGTGAGCTTGAGAGGGCTGTGGGAAAAGGAAATAATGACCTATGAATGTTAGTCATCAAATTTTGAGCAGACTTTCTGGCATACTGTTTTGGGTCCATTAGCCTTATTGATAGAAATGGTTATCTGCATGCTTTATCTTTTTGGTACACACCTTGTGGAATGCCCCAACATCTTTTTAAGTTTGGTATTGATTTCTGATATAATTGTGCATATCAATATTTAGGACTGTGATAGAGAAACGCATTTAACTTTGCTTTTATTAGCCCTTGCTATCAAATTTGTATAATGCGATTAAATCATTCAATGTAGATGCTGTTTCTGGGTCGCTATTACATGTTCGTCTAAACTGTGGATGAAATAGTCTGTTAGACGATTGCATGGCCAGTCATTCTATCCCATCAATAAATGTTGACTTGATTTTTAATTCAACAATTTTCTTGTATACGTTAATGTGCATTTTGTTGTTTTAGTTAAATTTGCAAAAAACATTCATCAGTTAATTGTGATCAATCAGCTTGTTCTTCTTTTCACCTAGTTTCAATCTTCCACTTGATGCTACAAGGCTTTAAGAATTTCATGTCATAGATTATGTTCAAAAGTGTCTCCCATACTTTTTTATTCTTCTCATATCATATTCGCAGCCAAAGCGATTGACCGTAAATTAATGGTTTCTTTTACATGAGTTAGCATTTAATCCATGAATCATATTATGCTTTAATTTACTAGTTGAAATATTGATCTGTACATTCTCTTTTGTTGCTATGTTTGTCCGTAACTCCTTTAGGTCTCTTATTGATATAAGCTGAAATGTTAACTTCACCATTGGACAACTCTTGACTCCGTTTTGTTGTGTTTGACTATCAATTTAATTTGTTTTGCCATTTTCATTTGTAGTGTCTTCGAACTTGTTATTCTGTTGTTGACATTGAACTTGTTATATTGGTTGACTCAGTGGTTGCTTTCTGTAACTGAGGTTGACTTATTGCAAAGCCAAATATTGTTATAGTTTATTTTTGTGGCTTCATAGAACTTGCTTCCTGTAGGTTAAATAAAATGATGAAACAATCCATGTCCCTTTTAATTACTTTGACAAATGCTATATTTATTATTATCTTGAATTGACTATTGTCTGGCCATTTACCTGATATTAGCTTTGCATTTTCTATTCTTGGAAGCCAATTTTGCATACCTTATCATTTACCTTCGTATTTGTGCATCTGGCTAGGCCCTAAACTTTTTTCATGGAACATGCCCAGTTAATCCCATGACCCATGCATGGTTGGACAACCATACTCTTCTTGCTTGCCTTTAGATGAGATGAAGTTGCCTGGTTCGTTCTTGTTAGAGTCAAGTTTCAAGTTTCTTTGTTTTATTTCCATGAACAATGCACTTGCATTGCTTTTAGCATCTGAGTGTCATATGATAGTGTACTTGATTAAGTTTCTTTTTTCAATCAATGCTTCTTGTGTAGGTGAATTTGAATTATCACTCTCTGCTGGTTGCTCCTTTTTAACAACAACTTTTATGTTGATTATACAGTATATGCTTGTTTGCTTTACATTGTTTTCTTGCATTCATGGACAATTTACTATATCAGTATTTGTCCATTGAAGCTTCATCACTAATTCATCATAGAACTTTACCAAGCTTGTGGTCCAACACTAGCTGTTGAGGAGATTGTTAAATTCACAACTAATTACTTTTTATATTTTTCTGTTCTTCCTAATTAATTATCTAGGTATCTTCTCATCTGTGCTCCAGACCGTCTGTGGTCATGAGAGTTAGATGTTAATTAGACCCTTTGAGTGAAGATGACAAAATCTTTACTGATTTCTGTGCTAGCTTTCAAATTTTTAGAAACTCTTGATCTTCTCATCATAAAGGGGCTTAATTCATGATTTTTGGGAGAAAATCCTTGAAATCAGAGGATTGAGTGAGTATACTTGATAGGTGCCAGTGTTATGGAACAGTGCACTAAGGCTGAAAATTTGTATGTTCCTGGTTAAAGTATATTCTGATCTATTTACTATACTCCAAAATTTGTCTTAGTGAATGTTGACCGTTTGCTGCTTATTTGCTTGTGTGGTCATTTAGGAGTTGGGTGTTGGGAAATGAATTCTGGATGCATCACTCTTATTATTGAGTATACAAGATTTTATTGTAGACTTCACATTGTAGACTTCATTGTGATGGCTGTGTTGGAATAGGTGGATGGTGTCGTCTTATAACGTTGAATCATCAGCCACCTGAGCAGTTATCAAGCTCACAATAAGGATCCTTTTGACTGTGTTATATAAACAAAAAGATAAATATTATAGGAAAATGAGAAGGAAAATCTCATCTTTAGCACCCAATTATGACATCACCTTGCATTACTTGGTAACCATAGATGGTTCAATATAACGTACAAAGTCTTTCAGCAAGCAGCCAATTGCATAATACCTGGAAGAGCTTTCTTTAAGAAGCTTATCACCGGAAGAAAGCTAAGCAACACAGATAGAGAAAAGACTCTTTAATCTCCTGTTATGCTACTTGGCAGGTGGTTTAGAGTCCACCACTGCCAACTTTTGCCTTTGCCCGGAGAGAGAAGCAGAACACCAACCTCTTCTCCTTCAAAAGCAGTCTTAAGATCCTTGAAAAAAAGGCCTAGAGAAACCCAAGAGCCATAGTAAAATTAAGAAGCCCTTCTAATATATCGATCCATCACTCTTCCAGTCCGAGTGACACATTATTGTCAATACATATCACAAAGGTTTCATGAAACTGCCTGCTCTAATTAAGCCTGAAGATTAAAAGGTTCCTAATGGAATTGTCCCCCACTGAAGGTTTGGTTAAAGGTCCAACCAGCAGGAGCCACGTTGTAAGAGACCACAGAGCGTCCGTCGCTGGTGGTGACCTTGAAGGAGAGGGCTTGGCCGTTGAGGTAGGAATTTCTGTGCCAGTTCTGGCCCCATATCCTGTTCATTGGCTGCCACCCAGTCCTGGATTCTTTGATGGACACTGCATGCACATCCCCAGCACCTCCAACATTGGTGATGAGTACCAGGTTGAAGTAGGGATTACCACTGATGGTGAACCTGATGCCCCCCCTCCTCCTGCATGGGACCCTGCAGTCCAAAAGCAAAGCCAGAAGGAAGAATAATAGTAACTAAAGTACTAGGAATGAGACAAAACTAAAGAGTAGGCATAACTTTCAGATGTGTCCAAAACGGGCAAAAACATTTATCCAGACCCATTAGCCCAACATAACCCACCTAACCCAACCCACTGGGTTTGCAGGTCTGGGCACAGGGCAAAAATCCCAAACTCATGAGCAAGTCAAGTTGGGTTTGTGCCATCATGGATTTGTGCCAAAGCAACCACAATAACATGTTCTCCTCAATCTGCGCATATTGCATAAAGATCTTTTTCTTGCATTAATTACTTTTCCTAAGATGAGCAGCGTCAAAGTGCGTAGACGAGTGGCTTGAACCATGGCTATTTGGACATTTTTGCTGAACATAATAAATTAAGAATGCCACAGCTAAGGAACAGTTTAGCATGTTTGTCATTTGGTTCTCCAATTAATAAGCCATATATCAAATCATGCATATATATGTTCTGTTAGAATTTTCATAGAGAGAATCTCTATTGGTTCATAGTCAGGATTCTAAGTAACAGCAAGGTCATTTTGACTGCTATGGTTACAGGCAGTTCTCAAGCAATTTGGTGCTGGTGGATATGGAAGTTCTGATAGTGTAATCACGGATGAGGCAGAACTTCAGCAACATCAAAGTTAGAAAAGCTTTACATATCAACCCGTGCTGCCAAGGTTAGCATCCTTTTATTTTTTGTTGATTTGTTTCATTGCAGTTCTTTTCTGTGAAAGTTTGTCCTTGATTTTTTTGTAAATTTTTGAAAATGCTTCAATCATATCTTTTCAGCATTTCCAAAGGGATATTGTTCGTGGTGTGGAGGGTTACATTGTCACTGGATCTAAACAAGTTGAGATAGGTATGCTTGTGAATTTGTGGGTTTTTTTCCCTTTTAAACATTGCCATCTATTTATTGAAGGTTATATTTCGCAGGCAGTCCATTTACCCCATAAACTTTTTAGGGCTAATTACCAAGTCTCATGTCTAATTTACACATCTTGATGGTTTATTGGCTGTTGAGTCATGTGCTGAACTCAGTGTTGTATCTTTATAAACAAAGACTTTCTAGCAACTGGCATGAACCTTGATTTCCAATATTTATTTTCATCATGGTCTGTGCACATGCAACTGTTGCAGCTTCTTAGACTAAATTTGTACAGGTCCTTCCATCACATGGTGGTTTTTGTGATACTATGACTCTTATGAAATTTACCGTCCACATAGATATTTCCACTGGAGCTCTACTGATCTTAGGTGGAAACACTTTCAACTCCATCTTCCTTTGAAAATTGGGAATATTTGTCTTAAATAACTTGTGAACCAATATTTCATTCTATTGGTTGTAGATCTAGAATCCAATGACTCAGCCTTGATATGGACACTCAAAACCTAGGTTATAGTCTCTATACTCTCTTTGCATGTCCCCCCACAGAATCCATACATTTACATTGGGGATAGTGCCAATACTTTCAACCTAGGAATAGGCACATGTTTTATCCTATTTTTCTAGGTTTTGAAGTAGGATTTTTAAGGATAAATTTTCTTCCACAGGAGCAGTAGTTGGCTTTGGAAAGCACTTATCCTTCTCAGTTGCCACCGAGGAAATATTCTTGATGGTGGCAAGCTGTCTACTTTGTGCCCAAGAGTAAGACTCCTCTTCCATGAGTCTTTAGTCTGTGCTTTCAGCTGGCCATTGTGTTCAGAAATGCTTTTGTAGGGGTCCAATAAATTTACAAGGGGCAAGGAAGATAAAGGAAGAACATAGAAGAGTAGGAAATAAATAATCTGGTTTTGAATTTATATTTTTATTGCATGAATTATCAATTAGCTTAGTCAAATATAGCAAATAGTCTGCCCATAAATGATATTTTCGTAAGTTCTATACCAAAAGGATGGATTGTACAGTTGAGAAAGCACAGAGAATAAAAATCGGAAAGAAAAAAAAAACAACAATTAGTGAATCACAAAATCTATGTATGACAATCATCTAAAGCACTTGCTTTTCACCAATTAGCATAGAGAACTTAACTTCCAGTAATATACACTAATACACCAGAAATCGAAACACAAGATTGCATAATTTGATACTATGACTATTCAATGGTAAGTAATACAAAAGAATTTATAAACTTAGTTCAGTCCATACTCACCGACTCAAAACTTCATGAGGTAACACAGGTGGGTCAGTAATCAGTCATCATCACACTCTTCTTCTTCGTCTTCCTCTTCCTCCCAATCTTCTTCCTGTACTTCTTCCTCATCATCAACAATAAAACCTCCTAAAGTTTCATCTTCTTCATCCTCTTCCATGACTTTATCTTCGTGGGTTTTGACATCTTTCGTAAGTGCAGAATGTCTACCAGATGAAGTATCATTATGTTGTTTTCTAACACCCTTGGATCTTGTTAATTTGAATTTCTTTTTGGTTACATCATGATTTTATATTTTGCTTTTGTCTGATGATTCATTTGAGACAAATTTCATTGTCCAATCTTCAAGCAATGTATGCTTATCTGTTGGTGTTTCTATATGCCTGCTACTAAATGTTGAACACTAATGATGATGAAATACGTGCAGGATATTGGATAAAAGTTGGTTGTTTATCGATCATTTATCCTAAAATGGATAAAAGTTGGATAAATAAACCAAGAAATACTAAAGAATATTTAGATGGAGTTCGTGATTTCATTAAATTTGGTATGGATAAAAGTAGTTTGAATGGAAAGATCTCATGTCCGTGTCGGCAATGTGTTAACAGTTCTTATCTAGATCCACAAATCATTGAAGAACATTTGATATGGAATGGTTTTGCTAGAGGTTATACTCGGTGGGTTTTTCATGGAGAATGTATGTTGCCAATATTAAGTAATCAACCCTCCTCGTCTGATATTGGATCTGGTAATATGAAAGATAACCTTGCAGGAGATGATATGACAGGTTTGATCACAGATGCTTTTCGACATGGTGTTCAAAACTTTAGAGGTTCATCTAATATACATGAAACGGGTGGAATATGTGATGGTTCTACATTTATGGAACAAACATTTGTTGAGGAGCAGATGCAATCATCAACTACTGAGTCAGCTTGGTATCATAATTTGATTAAAGACGCAGATGAACAATTATATCCGGGTTGTTTGAAATTTTCTAAGATCTCTTTTCTTATACATTTATTTCATATAAAATATATGAATGGATGGTCCGGAAAGAGTTTTACCATGCTCCTCAAATTACTAAAGGATGCATTTCCAGAAGGCTCGGTTTACCATCCTCTTATTATGAAGCAAAGAAAGTTGTTAACAAATTGGATCTTGGATATCAAAAGATCCATAGTTGTCCGAAAGACTGTATGTTATATCATGGTGAAAATGCTGATCGAGAGTCATGTAATGTTTGTGGATCTTCACGATGGACAACTCATGAAGAGGATGAGGATGATGTAACGAACAAAACAAAAAAACCGGTGAAGGTATTGCGTTACTTTCCTCTAATTCCTCGATTGAAAAGGCTATATTCATCCTCGAAAACAGCTTCATTAATGAGATGGCATGATGAAGGGCGTACGAAGGATGGAATGTTGAGACATCCAGCAGATAGTCTAGCATGGAAAGCATTTGATACTAGGCATTCTGATTTTGCCTTTGATATTCGTAATGTTCGGTTGGGTTTAGCTTCAGATGGCTTCAATCCTTTTCGGACTCTAAATTCTACATATAGCACTTGGCCAGTTGTTCTAATACCATACAATTTGCCACCATGGTTGTGCATGAAACAATCCTCACTTATCTTGTCAATGGTTATTCCAGGTGATAAGGGTCCAGGAAATGATATTGATATTTTTCTACAACCTTTAATAGAGGAATTGAAACAGTTATGGGAAGGTGTCGATGCAATTGATGCTTCAAATGGTGAAACATTTAAACTACGGGCAGCTTTGTTGTGGACTATTAGTGATTTTCCAGCATATGCCAATTTATCTGGCTGGAGTACAAAGGGAAGGGTTGCATGTCCTTGTTGTGCAGATTCGACACATTCAATTTGGTTAAAACATGGAGGAAAATTTTGTTATATGGGTCATCGTCGATGGTTAGAACCAAATCATCCGTTTCATTTTCAGAAAGATTTATTTGATGGTACCATAGAATTGGGATGTGCACCAATTCCACCTTCTGGAACTAATGTTCGTATACAAATGGATTCCATTAATTACATATATGGTAAATTCTCAAAGTCTTCTACAAAAAGAGGAAGGAATGATCAAGAAGGATTGTCAGAAGAAGTGACTATTAGTAATATGGATGCACAAGTATTTGAAGATTCAGATAATTTTTTTGAAAAAGAAAATGAGGAAGATGTACAGATAACATGTACAAATCAGCCTAGCAAGCATTTATGGAAGAAAAGGAGTATCTTCTTTGACTTACCTTATTGGGAACATAATCTTATTCGGCATAATCTTGATGTCATGCACATAGAGAAGAATGTTTGTGATAATCTACTTGGAACATTGTTGAATGTTGATGGAAAGACCAAAGATAACATGAAGGCACGATTGGATTTAAAAGAATTGGGTATCCGATCGGAGCTTCATCCTATTATGCTTGCTAATGATAGAACTTATTTGCCTCCTGCATCTTATACAATGTCTCCTCAAGAAAAAAATTATTTTCTTGCAGTATTGAAAAATATTAAAGTACCTGATGGATATGCATCAAACATTTCAAGGTGTGTGCATCTTAAAGATATGAAAATTTCTAATCTCAAAAGTCATGATGGTCACATATTGATGCAAGATATCTTACCAATAGCGGCAAGATCATCAGTGCCTAAACAAGTTCTTGCAGTTATAATTCGGCTATCATCATTCTTTAAGGCATTATGTTCAAAAGTTATTGATCCTGGAGAGCTTGATCAGTTGGAGTCTGATGTTACTATTACACTTTGTCAGATGGAAAAGATTTTTCCTCCTGGATTTTTTACTATTATGATACATTTACTCATTCACTTAGCTTCGGAAGTTAAGCTTGGTGGACCGGTACATTATAGATGGATGTATCCTATTGAGAGGTACGACATATAGGCTGATGTATCCTACTGATCGATCCACTATAATTTTTAATAAAAGTAGCATCATAATTATGCTATATTTAAAAATTAATTTATGTTGTAGGTACCTTGTGCGATTGAAAGATTATGTACGAAACAGAGCCTATCCAGAGGGTTCGATTGCAGAAGGATATATTGCTGAAGAGTGTTTGACATTTTGTTCAAGATATCTTCAAGATGTAGAGACAACATTTAATAGACCTCAACGGTATAGTGATTTCGTACATAATGCAGAATTGTATAAGTTTTCAACTGCAGGTAGAGTCTTGGGAAAAACTGAAACTATTGTATTGGATCCTAAATCAATGGCACAAGCACATCGTTATGTGTTACTCCATAGTGAAATAATATCTGACTATCGTAGGTCAGTATGATCTATTGCATTTCACGTTTAAATATCATATCTTATTTTTTTTCTAAATGAATAAAGTAAATTTTATGCAGCGAATTTTTAATGTCTCAACGACAAGCTAATCATGGCACTCGACCTAATCCAAGGATTGAACAGCGATGGTTAGTCGAGTTATTTCCTGAATGGCTTTCAAAACAGGTTTGATATATACTTAGAGAATATATGTATAGATTTAGTATCAAATAACCTGTTAACATTCCTTTTTATTTTCTAGGTATCAATGATGATGGAGAGAAATTTTTCAGCTGAATTAATAGCCTTGGCTCGAGGACCTAACAAAGTTGTCAATAGATATAATGGTTTCATAATCAATGGTTTTAAATTCCATACTAAAGATCGTGAGAAATTTAGAAGAACACAAAATAGCGGTGTTATGGTGGAAGCAGATGGAAAAACTTATTATGGTGCACTAAAAGATATTTATGAGTTAGATTACTACGGAATCTTTAAAGTCATATTATTTAGATGTGACTGGATAGATATAAACTCATCAAGGGGTTTAAAGAAGGATACAAATGGATTTACACTTGTAAATTTTACAAGGTTGATACATACTGGTGCCTTATTGAAGGATGATCCATTCATTTTTTCTTCTCAAGCTCGTCAAGTATTTTTTGTACAAGATGCAAAAGATAAAGATTGGGCTACTGTTATTAAAACAAAACCGAGGGACTTATATGATATGGGAAAGCAGTTGGAAGATGATGAAGATGATGACACTTATACGCATTCAATGCCATTCAATTTTGTACCGGTTGATGACATACATGCGACGGTATCCTTGGTTAGGACAGAATTTGAAGGAAATGATAATGCTTGATTCTTATTGTTGGTATTAAATTTTGTACTATAATGGACTTTCTTAGAAATTTTGTGATGCACCTCGGCCGTACTCTCAATATCCAGATTTCTTCTGGCTTATAAAAACTCTTTTGTTTCAGCCTTCTTTCTACCTGTCTGGATTTACTTTTAATAAGCATGATTGGTAAGTTTCATTCTAGAATTAAACTTTGTTTGGTGAATGGACTTAGATTCTTCTGTCATTCCATTTCTTCCATTAGGTGTTGATTTTAAGGTAAATATTGTTGACATTGGGGAGAAACGATTGAAGCTTGCAATCTGGGATACAGGTACAGGTACGTATTTTCTCATTTTTGTTTGAGACCTTAAATGTTGAAATTGGCAAGTATCCCATTTCAACATTTAATACAGGTACGTATTTTCTCTGTCCATAAAATTCTTGTTTTGTTTCCCACAAGCCTTGTTTTGTATCTAATGAGTTTGTTTCCCACAAACCTATGGCCTAACCCAAAATTAGTGGCTGATTTTCTTGATTGAAGAACGTCCTGTCATTCAAGCAGTGGCTGATTTCTTGATTGAGGTGTATAGGTCATTGGCGTCTAATAACTTTGTTCTAATATTCTTAGCCACATTGCTTGTTTTCAAAGCCTATTTTAAGTTGTATTGCAAAGAGCCCAGGGAAAGATAGTCTGCCACCTAATATTTTCAAGATATGGTCATATTAGAGAAGAAAGAAAGTTTCAATTAGTAAGAGGAAGACTTGAGACAAATTTATCAACGTATACATATAGCACGTATGGAAGGAGAGAAGCTTAAAAAAAAAATTACAATAGAATATCTGATTTTAAGTAAATTTTGGTGGGGGACAATTTCTCTCACACACTATTCTCAAAAAAGAAAAAGAAAAAAAAAAATCTTAGCCATATTATACATGTTTTATACTCTCAAAATGCTTTTCTTCATTCAATCATATGGAAAGCAATTGTCCATGGATGAGATTATCATAACAAACTCATCAGAGAGGAACTGTGGATTAAGTTAATAGTTGGATGGCATGAACGAATCCACCACCAAAATAGCTCTTGTCCTAGCTTGCTGGAATGCTTTGGATCTGACCCACATGTGACCTGATTTGGATTCTGCCAGAAACCAGTCCCATAGACTAAATTTAAGTCCCATACCCCAGAATCTGGTCCCTTTCATTAAATGGAGTGAGTGCACACTTGCCAGAGGGGTCATTAGCTGGTGGCCACATAGCCATGCCCTTCACTTCAATAGCATAAGTTAGTTTGGATGATTAAAATAAGAAATAAAGGATGAATATAATCTGTGAATGAATTCTGACACCAAATAATTCCCAATTAGTTTGATTAATAGAGTAAAATGAGGAGAATCATTTGGTCAATGGGCTATTGAAAACTTTTTATCAGTTGTCAAGTTACTAAGCTCACTGATCAAGCGGAAATGCCCCCAGCTCACAAGCAGTGAAGACGCTTGGCTACTCTAGGTTACTCCATTCACACATTCCAGACACCAGCACATACATATAAATTTGCACTCTTTAATCTTCATCTTTCTCCTTTTTCTTACTTAGGATTCAATAAAAAAAAAACTCACTCTTACCCCTTTGTTTATATATATATATTTAATATTTATTTTCACTAACTCTTACTCTGATGTAAATGATAGGTGACATTATGCCGCGCTCACGGACAGAGGGTCGCACTTCTGCTTCATCACAGCAGGTTCATGCTGGTTCTTCAGCAGGTCCATCATCTTCTGGGCATCATGATCCTATTGTTGGTGTAGGAGGTCCATCTTCTGAGCATCATGATCCTATTGTCGGTGTAGGAGATGATGAGCTACACATTCAGGGTAATTTATTTTTTTATTTAGTTTGATAAAATATCTTTACACTTTTTACTATAGTTTACACATGCATATCTATTTTTATGCAGACGAATCTGGGAGGGTTACACGCAGACGCGGATCCATGTTAGTTCGGGATGTATGGCAGATGCGTGAGGGTGAGCAGATAGTGGTTGAGTGCAATCAGCTGGGGCAACCAATTAAAAAAGCCGCTAGCTTATTGAGTTCCTTTTTAGGGTCAGTTGCACGGAGGCATCAGCTATGTCCATTAAGTTATGCAAAATGGAATGACATGCTTCCAACGTATAAAGTTGAGATTATACGAGTTGTGCAGGTAAAAATTTGAATCTAAACATTTCTTATTTTGTATACTTGTTATATTATGCTTTGTTTTATATTTTTTTAATTTACAAACAGCTTATTTTATTTTAATTAAGTCAATTATTAGACTTAACAATTAAATTGTTTTGCAGTCTAAGTTTGTACTACCTCCATCCACTCATGATTTTGTATTGAAGTCTCTAAACCGAAAATGGAAAGAATATAAGGCATATTTGAAGATGAAGTACAAGTTGCCGGGTATGACCGAGGAGCAAGTAGTTGGTACTTGTCCTCCTGATGTACCCCCTCATCAGTGGATGGAGTTGGTTCATTACTGGTTCTCCGAGAGGGGACAGGTATGTTGTTATTTAATAATTTAAGATACTTTAAAATATTTTTTTTTCAAATATAATAAGTATATTTATTTAATTTTGCAGACATATTCTAATATTGGTAAAGCTGCACGAGCATCTCTGTCTGTTCCCCATACATCGGGATCCAAGAGTTATGCGCGAGTCAGACAAGAGTTCGTATGTTCCTTAAACTAAAAATTTATATTTTTTATATCAAATCATTTACTTGTTTCAAAACTATAAAATTCAGAAACTATAAAATTCAGGATTCATGATAGTTAACACATTACTCAGCATATTCATTCTATGTATATAGCTTTAGATTGACATTAACGGTACAGCATCTCAATTGAGAGTGATCTGGTTTTTGTTTGTTATTAGTTGTTATTGTTGCTTGCTCTCCTTTCTATTTGTTAGTTGACAACTGCTTGTTGAGAATGATCTTTTCTATTAGAGTCTTTATTTGTCGTGATTAAGGTCAGCCACATTGCTATAGTACATCTTGTTTGATTGCAGTCAAATTCTATGTGCTTTTGTTTGATATCATTTACATCTCCTTATGATCTGTTGGATGCTAAGTTGAAGGGATGCTTCCTCCCCCCCAACGACTTGCAATAGACTTGATAGACTTGAAAGCTCAAGTTTCTTTTACCTATTTATGTTGGCAGCTTTACAAACATCCTCCTTGCCCAAAAAAGTGTCAAGTCTCGTAGGATGATGGTTAAGGAATAAAAGGTTTAAATTCATTTCGAAGTTGATTTAGGATTGCCAGGGCCAGTTTATCACTTCCAGTGGCATTAAGATAAGATTTCAATTATTCACTGCAGTTAATATTCAGGTATAAAGCCTAGTCTTTTTCTGTCTTCCCATAAGAAAAGGGTTTGTTAGTGTCATCTGGATATAGGTGCAAGACAAAAAACCCCTCAATGCCAATTCAAGATGTACAAAATCAGCCTACGGATTCTGCTCTCTTCATAGTTTTGCTTGACAAATTCTAGCAGGTTTCAAGATATTGGTTTAAGTGGACGTCCTGGCATATAATTCTCTAGAGATTTTGTTTAACATGTATGATAATTGTTAATAAGGAAATCATGAGGATTCAGAACATGTAATAAGTGACAACTGCCATTCAGAGCTGAAGCATGTGAGTGTCAACCAAGGCAGGAGGACCAACCGCCTTGTCCCGGTAGTTCTCTAGAGTTTTTGTTAGCATGTAGGATGATTGTTAATAAGGAAATCATGAGGATTCAGAGCATGCAGTAAAGTTCCAACTGCTATTCAGAGCCAAAACATGCAAGTGTCATCCAAGGCAGGACCAACCATATGGCCAGAACTCTATGCTCTTTGGTGGATGCTATTGTTTACCTTGTTCACTAAAAGCCCGCATTTTCCCTTTAGCAATTAGATTCCCATTCAAGAATCTTTGATCCAGGTCCAATGAGTTCATAATATGGGATTGTCAAGCCAACCAGACCCTAGGCATGGCTTCAGAATGTAAGGCTCATAGTCATATGAAACTTATTTTTCTGTACCTCTTAGTAATAAATGCAGCAAAAAACACAACTCCCATGCCCTAAATCCATCCGCTTATGATAGATTTCTTATTCAGAGAAGATCAAATTATGATAAATTCTTAAAATTGTTGAAGGAAGATAATATTAAAAATTCTTTTATATGATTTTTCATGGATTTAAAATAGAAAGCAACACTTCAGCTCAAGAAAATTCGGCTTACTTTAGACATTCTCCATGTCATGCACTGCTGTCTTCTTTTTACTTGAGGTCCTCATGAAGTCCATGACTATGCCTTTTCTGCTTTAAGATCCCTGCAGAATTTCTTGAGATTTTCAAGTTCTATGGTTAGTGCACTATTTTCACTGTTCAGTTCAGCCACCTTCCTTGCCAGCTCCTCACATTCTTGCTGGTAACACATAAGAGAGCAAGACAATTAGGCCCCAGCAACTCCAGCTTATGAATGATAGGAAAACACATGAGAGTTAAAAATGAAAATGGCACTTCAAGAGGGGAAAAGTGGCATCAAAACTTGTCTTCATAACAAGCACTTCATGATACAAGCACCAACATTTTACACTTAACTAAGCAGCTCATATAAATGAAACTGATGAAAAGAATGGGAAAGACAGGATTAATTTTGATGTAATTTTCAGTTTAGTCTCCGTCTTCTCCAATCTTTAGCAATGTTTCACATGTTTTTACATTGACATGAACAATGTGTGTATGTAGGTATAAATGCATGAACGGACAACTTAGTTTTATCAATATAAAATTTAGTTTTAAAAAAATGTAATATTTCTTGTAGATGGATGAGCATGGACGGAAACCTGGTGAGGTGGAGTTTTACCGAATGACTCATATTCACCGTGATGGCACTTTTGTCCGAGATGAGTCAAGGGACTTATATGTAATTATTTATTACAATTTATTTCATGCAACGATTTTAATTTGATTTTATTATTCAATAAGATCTAACTAATTTTTTTAAATTAATACAGGAAAGAGCTACAGCTCTTATTGCTGAGCGTGTTGATGACTCTATACAGAGTGGTCGTATTGAGGCCGACGTATTTACGGAGTTGATGGGGCCGGAGCGCTATGGTCGAGTGAGGGGTTATGGAGTTGGAGTCACCCCCACTCAGTTATCTGAGATGAATAGAAATGAACGTGTTGCTGCAGATTTTGCAGATGTTCGCAGACTTGAGCATGAGATGGAGATGCGACAGAAGAGTGCCAATGATAGAGCAGAGATGGAGGAGATGCGACAGAGGAGTGCCGCCGATAGAGCAGCGATGGATTCTATGAGAGAGCACATTGAGCGGCTTACATCTATCGTACACATGTTTGTTCCACATCAGGTATATATATATATATATTATTAAATATATATTCTTATATTATATCAATTATTTATCTAATATATTGCAATTGATAGTTAAGCAAATTAATTTTTTTTAATTATTCTTATAGGCTCCTGGAGCATCAGATCGGAGCGGACAGGGTGACGATCTTCCTCCTACAGATCATTGACCTCACCTACTTTTATTTTAGATCTTCCATTTTATGTATTTTTAAATTTTGTTAAACTTTAACTTGTAACTCTCTTAGTTGATGCAATGAAATGTAAGCAATGTGATTTTAAGAATGTTGAAATGTAATTTGGAATTAATGTAAGCAATGTGATTATTAATTGCATTAATTTTGGTTTAATATACAGGTTTAATTTAAATGTTTGTAAATTTATTGGGTCATTGCTGGTGGAGATCTGATCAGGATAATGATTTTGTAAATTTTAATAAACATATTAATAACACAATAAAGTTTTGAAGGGCTCTGTGTTATTGTCCTCAGGATATAATGATTTTGTTGTGCTATTCCATACACTCCAACCTTGGGGCTCTAGCAAGTAATTTCGTTTACCGAGTCTTGTACAGTGGAAATATACCAATCTACTGTGGTATCTGGACCTCTTTATGTTTCAATGAGGCCAAATACATATTGTAATGTGAATGTGGTCTTGTACTGCCGGCAAGAGGTCTACATATACCTTTCTAGTATGATTTGATTGATTTTTAGATTTGATTTTTAGATTTGATTGTAATGTGAATGTGGTCTTGTACTGCCGGCAAGAGTTTTCTTGTATTCAGTTTTTGAATGCAAAGTTGGAACTTCACTCACCAGTTTTGTTCTTCAATGTCTCCACATTTCTGGTGGCATGCTTCTTCCTCTAATAGTGACCATTTATGCCCCATGTGCTTCATGTCTTCATGAGCATATAATACGGATCATACTGAAGCATGTGGAGTCAAGTTCAAATTGCATTGCCTGCTACAAGTGAAATGTATGAGATGATTCTAATCAAATATGGGCAGAATTTATATGCAATGACAAGTATGTGTGACTCTTGAAAGTGCCTTTAGATACAGTTTCTTATCATGGGAGTCTCTAGATGAGATGCATGGGCTAAAGATGATGCTTTCTTCTCGTGTAAATGAACATAATTTTTTTTTGACTGTCACAGAGTTTGGAAAAGCTGGAGGAAGCAGATAATTTCCTTGGAAATGGTGGGGTTGAATTGTTAATGAAAACCTGCAATCTTTGACTACTGTAAGGTCACAGCTCGTGAGAGGTCTTGAAAGTGGTCTTAGAAATGATGCTCCAGATGCTGCTATATTTGATAATGTATATTTAGTTATTTATTTATTTGCATTGTTCTACCACATGGTATTCAAAAATTACTGTCTTGCAGTGGCGTCAATGTGAAATTGGCTTGGAGGACTACTCATTTGTTCTTTTGAGCAGGTATTTATTTTGATTTTGAGTCTTCTGTGCTTCCTTCTTCCTTCACTTGAATGCATAGGATGAGCACTTCTCCAAGAATATAGACAAATAAATAGTGTCCAAGTTTGGTTAGATGAAATAATCTGCCGGTGATTCTTGACGTATCCTTATCATGTTTTGACATTTATTCCTTTAGTCATTTTATATGGACAATTTGAGATGGGCACCATATTTATAGAGAGTGAGTGCATACCTATTTGATGATATGTTATTTTATACCTTCAAGCTCTGTTATTACTTACTGTGATGTTAATATGATGAAGCTTATCTATAGGATGTGACCTATGATTCGATGTGCTCTGCAGTGAACTGAATCAACTTTCCTTCATCTATATTCCCTGTTTAAGATAATTAATTAGTACACAAATTAATATTTAGCATTATGGTCTATACATCAATATACATCTTCAGTATGCATAACATATCCTCAGATCATATGTTTGTAAATTTAGTTTTTTTAAAAAAATTGACTGTTAATATGCCGACGCTTTTAATAGCGTCGGTAGGTTATAAAAAAGCCGACGCTTCAAAAAGCGTCGGCTTGTTTAAAATCCGACGCTTCAAAAAGCGTCGGCAGATTTATATGCCGACGCTTTAAAAAGCATCGAAATAGAAATTGCCGACGCTTTTTAAAGTGTCGGCATTTTTATTTTTACCGACGCTTCAAAAAGCGTCGACAAATTTCGTAACCACCCCCTTTCTACCAACGCTTTAGAAAGCGTCGAAAAACCGTATCCCGACGCTAAAAAAGCATCGGTAAATAACATAAAAGCATCGTTAAAATTAAAATTTACTGTAGTGCATATATATATATACATACATATATATATACATACATATATATATATACATACATATATATACATATACATATACATATACTTATATATACATATATATATATATATACATATACATATATGTATATATACATATACGTATATATATATATACACATATTTATACACATATATATACACACACAGATATATATATATATATATATACATATATATACATATATACAGAGAGAGAGAGAGAGAGAGAGAGAGAGAGAGCATGCTTGACTTAGCTATACTCAAGTAGATCTTAATTCATATTTAATTAGCTTTAGATATAGATGTGAGACTTGTACATTAATAATTTAAGCCATTGGATGTATCTGCTACCTCTAAAAGGCTTGCACATAATTTTTTTTATGATTTTAAAATCTCTAGTTGATGTATTAAGTGATCAAAAACTTGAATAGTTAAAATAATATGAAATTATATATTCTTTTAACCTTTTAATGCAAAGGTTTAGATCTATAAATCACACAATTTTTTGTGTGTTAAACTTTTGTAAGGCAGTAAATCATATTTAATAGGTTGGATTATCAATATAAAATACCTAGCATCTAAAACTAAACTTAAGGAGATTCGAATGGAGATCTTTTTGAGTGTAGCTATGACAAGCTCTCTCTCTCTCTCTCTCTCTCTGTATAAAGAGAGAGAGAGAGAGAGAGAGAGAAACTTGGCTGCATTAGATGGATTTTTGGTCAGACCTGATTAAGTTTAGCTTTGGTCAGCTCTAGATTGGATGATAGGAATCTCATATTGGTATTTTGAAATATTGAATTATTCTATTATCTCTAAAATGCTTAAACATAAAAAAATCATATGATGTAGAATTTTTTAACCCATGCATTACGTGGTTAAAAGATTTGATACTTTAAATTATATGAAATAATACTTATCTTTTTGACTACATAATATAGGGGTTTGGGGTTCTAAATCATATGATTTTTGGTATTTAAGCATTTTAGGTATAATATATTATATCCAATACCTCGGTTTGTCAAGATCTCTATCATTCAATATAGTCAAACTAAATTTGAGAGGAGATATGCTTGAGTGTAGCCAAGTCAATATCTCTCTCTTAATATATTTATGTATATTAATTCTTAAGAGCATTAATGGAGATATTTATATACATGGACATATAGAGCCCTAAATATTTAATTTTTTATTATCAAACAATCAATAATAATTTAATAATAAAATAAAAAATAGAGAGATATCAATGACTATTTAACATGCTATCAACTATCGTTGCACGTTGGCATATCATACTAGGAGAGGTGGCCAGCAAAATCCTCTCAATACATGATTCATGATGAGGAGTTAGAAACATTGGGGTGGTGGGGGTAGCTAAAATTATGGGAAAAAATGGATTTGGGATGGGTAAGCAAAAGAAGCCTCGACCTTTCATATCCCATTCATATTCTTATACTTTTACGCTAAATATGCTAAAAGATATGCCCCAATAACTTATTTTGGATGAAAATTTGAAAAAAAGGTGCTGGTATGGACTGTAGTTAGTGTCTAAGACTTGATTGAGTCAAACAACTCAAACCGAGTTTTGAGTTACTCAGCAAGTTTGCTGAATCAAGACTAATTCGAAACTTGAGTTTTAGTTTTATACAAGCCGAGTTGACTCGATGAGTTTCTAAACTATGCTAAGTTATATCAATTACACAAAAATAATGCTTTTGTAAATTATTTGCATATCCTAAGAATACTATGATATTCTATAAATATACCAGAATAATCTAGATAGTATTCTAGCTAGGTTCTTCTTGTTCATTAAGTTACATGTTTCAACTGCTTATATCTAATCTTTGGTTGCTAATCAACATTTACCTGTTGTTGAATTAAGAATTTTTTCCGTTGGCAACATAGTCCAGAATCTCTCTTTTTCTGCTGTTGTGTGTTTTTAGGGCTCAGAACCCATGAAACCATATTACATGGCAGGTTTGATTGTCTTTTTTGATGTAAATAGTAGGTTTGATTGTTGGAGAGATGGAAGATTGTGACTTTTCCATGACATTCCTTAATCATTGAACTAAATCATTCCATGGAACTGCATAAACTCAACTGTTGTCACGCATCTTATTATTATTGTTGTTGTTTTTATTAATGTTGTTGTTATTATGTGATTTCTATTTCTTCTTATGGGCACACGATGTCATGATAGAGAACATTGACAAAAATCTGGGAAAGAGGATAATGATCAGACCCTTCTTGGTTGATAAAACTATAAATATTGCAAAGAAATAAGTTTCATTTCAGAAAGCAGGCCCATCATTTCAAGAGCACTATGTGGTGTCAGAATGTAAAAATTAGGTATATATTATTGGATTTGTTCAATTCAAACTGCTCTTTTTTTCTTTTTTTTTTTTTCTTTACCTCTTGTGCATTATTAGTATCATTACTCATTGATGAGACATACTTAGAGAATGCGTTGGATAAGCACCAGAGACTGCTAAAATTTGGGTTTCGTGATTTCCTGTAATTCAGATGCCTATTTTGAATATAAAGATTGTACTATTAATTGCTTGATTCTATAGAAGCAAGCCATTGTATTGATTTTTCTTATTAATTTATAAGAACGTTTTCATCCCATATGGCTCATGCTGTTCATGCTTTGCAGCAAACTTAGTGCTCTCTCGGACTAATATTTTACCTTATCTTGGTTTGTGTTTTGACTTTACCCAGATTCTTGGCTCTTGGATCAGAGTACCATCTAAAAGAAACTACATTTCTTTCATGGTTGCATTGGTTCTCCTTCGCTAGGTTGTAATTGTTGTTATTGAAGTTGATTTCTTCATGCTAGCAACTAGGAATATATTAGTATTCACACACACACATATATATATTAAAAAAATATCTGTGGTGTGTGTGAGGCAGATTATATTCAGAAAAAAAATATCTCAAAATAAAAACACTACAAGAAAAATTAAATATTGCGACGCTCAAATGCGTCGCAATTGCGTCGCTAAACATGCTATTGCGACGCAATAGCGACGCAATGACGGCGTCGCTCAGATGTCCGTCGCAATACACATTTGTCGCAATTGTATCGCAATATTGCGACTCTCTGCGACGCAACATTGAGTCGCAATATTGCGACGCATTCAAATGCATCGTTACATTTTAAAATTAATTTTTAATATTAAAAATTATTATTTAATATTGCGACGCACTAAATTGCGTCACAATATTGCGATGCATCTTGTTGCTTCGTAATATTAAATAATAATATTTTTGGTATAATAGCGACACAATTTGAGTCACTAATGCGTCGCAAATAAAATTTTTTTAAAATATTGCGACGCAAGGTCATTGCGTCGCAATATTTATTAAAAATATTTTAGATATAATAGCGACACAATTTTAGTCGCTAATGCATCGCTATTAAATTTATTTTTAAATTATTGCGATGCCAGGTTATTGTGTCGCAATATTTAATAATAATATTTTAAAAATATTAGCGATGCAATTTCAATCGCTAATGCGTCGCAAATTAAATTTTTAAAAAATATAAAAGATTAAAAATTAAAATGGTTAATACAATTTCGTTAAATCTAAATATTGATAGAAACATTTTTCACTCAATCCAAACAATAATAAATTTTCAAAAATAATTCATATATTAAAATTTTGAAGTTTTTACAACATAAAAAAAGAAAAGAAAAATACATCAAGAATCTGGGCGATCACGTGGAGGCTGTGGAGGCTGAAGACTCTGCGACAAGCGGCTAACCATATCCTGCAAATAATGCATCTCATCTCGCATGTCTGCAATCTCCTGATCTCGGCCTCGCATACGATCCTCAAAATTCTGCTCGACCTCCTGGCGAACCTCCCTGCAATAGATCTGCGAAGGTCGTGTAAACGCTCGGGAGGAAGATCACCAGAAGCTCGCGAGCTGGAGGCCTGATGGGAAAAATATGTAGAAGCTCTAGTGCCCAGACCATAGACCCTGCGGTCTCGTGGCTGGGCACCAACAGCCTCCAAAAACACACACCGACTCTCCTCTGCTGAGAGTTCAACGGGCGTCTCCCCATCAGTAGAGTCGACCTGCGATGCTTGGGAGCGAAGCTCCTCGACTCGTGTCTTGAAATTATGAAATCAACAATAAATGAGTTAATAAATTTCTCGAAATAAAATTTTAGAAATTAAACAGATACTACATAAATCTAATTTCTTACCGCAACCTCCTGTGATCGCGTATCGACCCAGGAATCGTCCCTCCTGGTGTGTGTCGCCCTGAATAGACGAAACTCACCAGGATCTTCGCCCTCCTGCTCAGACTATAACAAAAAAAAGATATTAATACAAATATTTGTAAATAACTAAAATAGTAATTAAAATATTTATGTTTTCTTACCATACGCCGTCTGTGCTCCTGAATCGAAATGGAGCCCGAAGTATGGCGGGAGAGACCCGTGCCAGGACCGCCCTTCTCAGATCGGCGGTTCGTGCTGGCTGATGTGGACCTCCTGCGCCAGCCATCGGACTCCCAGGCCTGCTGCCACTCGTACCAAATACCCTCTGGCACGTGCGCAGGATGCTGACCCGATGACCTCCAACGATGAAGCATGTCGAAGTATCGACGTCGCGTCAGAGCCTCCCATGCTGCCGTAATGGCATCATGGCTGGCAGGATCCCATGTAAACTTTTTCTGTATTAAAATAAACAGTTAGTTTCTGAATTTATTAAGTTTAAGAAATTTTATATCACTAATAAATTGTATTTAATAAGTTTACCTGAAACTCAGAAAAATAAAACTCTCGTGGCTGGAGATACGTGGCACCAATCGTAGCCACTGGGATCTGCACGCCTCTGAAATACGGCGCTGATGTGGCTGGATACATGATGCTGCTCAATGAATCTGTTAAAAAAATGCATGTTTATAAGTAATTAACTTAAAAACATAAACATATATTTTTAATTAGTATATACTTACATCCCTGAGCATCAAGTCGAAGTACAGTGCGGCCGATGGTGGAAGAACTCTCGGAGGTATGTGCCGATCGGCTGGATGGTAATACTGTTGGAGAGATCGAAGGCTGCGCCACTGCTGGAGATCCAAACTCTCCATCTCCGATGCTCATGTGATTTGATGTAGCAGGGCTACGTCCCTGCTCACTCCGTCTGTCGTCGGTAGATCTACCTCTGCCCGTCATACTGAAAATACTAAAGATTCACACAATTAAATTACGATTAATGATTGACTATGTAATAATTTAACACTTATAAAAAAAAGTTAAATTTTAAAAAACCTCTATGTTTAATCGGTGTCATTTGTTTCGTGAAATGTTGGTTCAACATCCGATGCCGTATCGGATTGCGAATCAGTTTCATAATATAACTAAAATATTTCTTGGTCACAACTAAGGATAATAACAACCATTTAAATCATTTATAAGTAAACAAATTTTTTTTAGGCAACTAAGGTCCCTACCATGCAAGGGCAAGCCACGGCTACAATCCTTGGCGTGCTAGCAAGGACCGATGCACAGGTTCATGGCTAATGGGAGGGCTTGAGTTTGGGTCGGGCCGCAAGGCGGTGCATTTAATCATGAGACTTCACAAGCATTCAAGTGTTTAAATTAATTCTACCTTCACTCCATGTCTATAAGGTAAGGCCCTATCCCATTCAAGAATATTTTTTGTGATATGTTATTCTGCTATTAATTATCATCGATCGGTTACATTGAAATTTCGGCAGCATTTTCCCATATGTTCTCCTAAATGTGTGGTATATAAGCCACACTAGGAGAATGTATGAGCAAATACAAACCGAAATCTCACCCAACGATGATTAATAGCAGACTAACATATCGCAAGAAATATTCCCAAACTGTCCACCAGGACAATTTGAGAATTTGCAAGACTAAGGCTTACAAATTCTCAAACGGGTCTAAAGGTTATAGTGCTGTGATTATGGAAGTCCGAAGACAATCGAACTTATGCTTGTTATTCTTAACTTCTTGTGAATTATACATGTAATCACTAACTTTTTAAGATTATTGTGAATTATACATGTAATCATTAACTTTTTAAGATTATTGTGTCAAATACAAATGTTTGTGAAGACTAAAATGTAAATCATTGAAACTACTAATTTGTTGCTAGAAATTAAATAATATTACAACAAGACTTTTTATTTAGCATTACATAATTTAATGCATCATTCAGTTTGTAGCAGAATATAAATAATCAAGACATAACAAATGTAAATAAGTACAAATACACAAATATTATTGCATAAACATTCTGCTTAAATTAATTATTGCATAAACATTATGCAAATTAAATAATAATACAACAAGACTTTCTATCTAGCATTACAAATATTATTGCATAATCAAGACATAACAATCAGTCTATCCAAATAGCTCCGTGGCCCCCCTAACTAAATTTTTTTTTGGACTGTGGCTTGGCCACCGTGGCCGTGGCCGGAGAAGACAAAAGGGGGGGCCCTGTTACCAATTTTTTTTTCAATTTTTGACAGGGTGGCCAGGCCACAGGCACCACGGCAGCGGCCGTGGCCGGAGAAGACAAAATGGGGGGGGGGGAACCCCCCCCCTGTTACGAAATTTTTTTTTTTTTTGTGACAGTGGCCAGGCCACCGTGGCCAGGCCACTGCCGGCCACGGCAGCGGCCTTGGCCGGAGAAGAGGGCCACGGCAGCGGCCGTGGCCGGACAAGAAAAAAAGGGGGGGGGGGGGGGCGGGGGGGTTCCCCCCCTGTTAAGAATTTTTTTTTTGTGACAGTGGCCTGGCCACCATGGCCAGGCCACTGCCGGCCATGGCAGCGGCCGTGGCCGCCTTGTCCGACCGTGGCCGCCTTGTGTGGCCGCCTTGTCCAGCGGCCACGGCCGTGGCCGAACAAGAAAAAAAGGGGGGGGGGGGGCGTGGGGTTTCCCCCCTGTTAAGAATTTTTTTTTTTGTGACAGTGGCCTGGCACGTGGCCAGGCCACATCCGGCCAAGGCAGCGGCCGTGGCCGGAGAAGATGGCCACGGCAGCGGCCGTGGCCGCCTTGTCCGGCGCAGCCATGGCCATGGCCGGACAAGAAAAAAAGGGGGGGGGGGGGGGGGGGGCGGGGGGTTCCCCCCCCCCTGTTAAGAAATTTTTTTTTGTGACCGTGGCCTGGCCACCGTGGCCAGGCCTCTGCTGGCCACGGCAGCGGCTGTGGCCGCCTTGTCCGGCCGCGGCCACGGCCCTGGCCGGACAAGAAAAAAAGGGGGGGGGGGCGGGGGGGTTTCCCCCCCTGTTAAGAATTTTTTTTTTTTTTTGTGACAGTGGCCTGGCCACCGTGGCCAGGCCACTGCCTGCCACGGCAGCGGCCGTGGTCAGAGAAGACGGCCACGGTCTTGGCCGTGGCCAGAGGGAAATTATTAAAAAAAATTTTTTTTTAGAGAGTGTGGGGGCTTACCTTGGTCGAGAGAAGACGGCGGAGTCGGAGGAGAACGCCGGGGAGCCAGAGCACCAGAGGGGAGGCGCCGGAGCAGCGAGGTGGGAGCCGGAAATTTTTAGAGCACGGCGGCGGCTAGGTCAAGACGGGGAAGAAGAAGAAGAGAAGGCTGGCTTATATATAAGTTATTAGCGACGCAATAATTTGCATCGCTATATGGTCGCAATATTTTTTTTAAATTTATTATGTATTAGCGACGCATTAATGCGTCGCTAATCCATGGTTAATCTGGTTTTATTATAATTTTATGAAAAAATAGCGACTCAAATAATTGCGTCGCTAATGCGTCGCTAACTTGGCGCCAATGTCCAATGGAAAATTTATTTTTATTTTCTAGGAATTGCATCGCTAAGGCGTCGCAATATTTTTTAAATATTTTTAATTGATTAAAATAATAACTTATTACAATAATTGCGACGCAAGCAGTGCATCGCAATAATTTTTAAATATTTATAAATGATAATATTTATAATTTATGATAATAATTGCGACGCAAAATTGTGTCGCAATAATTTTTTAATATTTTTAATTAGATATATGTATTTTAAAAATATTGCGACGCAAATATGCGTCGCAATATTTTTTTTCTTTTTTAATTAATACTAATAAAATCATATTTACTTAAAATAATTACGACGCATATTTCATCGCAATATTTATTTATTTTTTTTTCTAAAATGCATCGCTACGGCGTCGCAATAATTTTTTAATATTTATAAATGATAATATTTATAATTAATGTTAATAATTGCGAAGAAAAATTTTGTCGCAATATATTTTATAAACTTTTTAATTACATATATTTTTTTAAAAAAACATTGCGACGCAACTTATGCGTCGCAATATTATATTTCTTTTATTTATTAATACTGAAAAAATTTATATTTACTAAAAATAATTGCGACGCATACATTGCGTCGCAATATTTGTTTATTTTTTTCTAAAATGTGTCGCTACGGCATCGCAATTTTTTAAATATTTATTAATGAATATTTATAATTTATGATAATAATTGCGATGCCTTATTGCATCGCAATAATTTTTTAATTTTTTAATTAGATATATTATTTAAAAACCATTGCGACGCAAATTATGCGTCGCAATATTATATTTTTTTATTTATTAATACTGATAAAAATTATATTTACTAAAAATAATTGCGACGCATACATTGCGTCACAATATTTGTTTAATTTTTCTTCTAAAATGTATCGCTACGGCGTCACAATAAATTTTTAATATTTTTAAACTTTTTCATAACTTTTTTTTTGAGTAATTATAGTGATCCGACGGTTGCGATCGATCCGAGCCATGATCGATCCCAGTCGCGACGATCCGACGGTTGCGATCGATCCAAGCCGTGATCCCGATCGGCCACAACCTATCTCGGACCGTTGCAATCCGTCCTAGATCGGCGACGATCCGACGGTTGCGATCGATCGAAGCCATGATCCCGATCGCCACGACCGATCTCGGACCGTGGCAATCAGTCCGATCGGCGACGATCCGACGGTTGCGATCGATCCAAGCCCTGATCCCGATCGGCCACGACTGATCTCGGACCATGGCGATCGGTCCGATCGGCGATGATCCGATGGTTGCGATCGATCCAAGCCCTGATCCCGATCGTCCATGACTGATCTCGGACCGTGGCGATCGCACCGATCGGCGTCGATCCGACGGTTGCCATCGATCGAAGCCCTGATTGATCCCGTCGGCGATCAATGATCTCGGACCATCGCGATCGATCCGATATGCGACAATCCGACGGTTGCGATTGATCCAAGCTGTGATCCGATCGGCACGACCGATCTTGGACCGTGGCGATCGGTCCGATCGGCGATGATCCGACGGTTGCGATCGATCCAAGCCGTGATCCCGATCGGCCACGACCTATCTCGACCGTTGCAATCCGTCCGAGATCGGCGATGATCCGATGGTTGCGATCGATCCAAGCCGTGATCCCGATCGGCCATGACCGATCTCGGACCGTGGCGATCGGTCCGATCGGCAATGATTTGACGGTTGCGATCGATCCAAGCCCTGATCCCGATCGGCCACGACCGATCTCGGACCGTTGCGATCGGTCCAAGATCGCTGGCGATCCGACGGTTGCAATCGATCCAAGCCCTGATCCCGATCGGCCACGACTGATCTCGGATCGTGGTGATCGGTCCGATCGGCAACGATCCGACGGTTGCGATCGATCGAAGCCCTGATCCCGATCGGCCACGACCGATCTTGGACCGTGGCAATCGGTCCGATCGGCAACGATCCGACGGTTGCGATCGATCCAAGCACTGATCCCGATCGGCCACGATCGATCCCGGACTGTTGCGATTGGTCCAAGATCGTTGGCGATCCGACGGTTGCAATCGATCCAAGCCCTGATCCCGATCGGCCACGACTGATCTCGGACCATGGCGATCGGTCCGATCGGCGATGATCCGATGGTTGCGATCGATCCAAGCCCTGATCCCGATCGTCCATGACCGATCTCGGACCGTGGCGATCGCACCGATCGGCGTCGATCCGACAGTTGCCATCGATCGAAGCCCTGATCGATCCTGGTCGCGATCAACGATCTCGGACCGTCGTGATCGATCCGATAGGCGACAATCCGACGGTTGCGATCGATCCAAGCCGTGATCCCGATCGGCCACAACCGATCTCGGACCGTGGCGATCGGTCCGATCGGCGATGATCCGACGGTTGCGATCGATCCAAGCCCTCATCCCGATCGGCCATGACCGATTCCAGACCGATGCGATCGATCCAAGATCGCTGACGATCCGACGGTTGCGATCGATCCAAGCCCTGATCCCGATCGGCCACAACCGATCTCGAACCATGGCGATCGGTCCGATCGGCGATGATCCGAGGGTTGCGATCGATCCAAGCCCTTATTCCGATCGGTCACGATCGATTTTGGACCGATCGCTATTTAACATAATTAATTTTTTTAAATATATTGCGACGCAAAGGGTTGCATCATAATTTTTTAATATGATAATTATATTATATAAAAATTAATTTTAATTATAATAATTACGACGCAACAAGTGCGTCGCTATATTAAAACATAATTTTCCTAATTAATTTTTTGGTTTATTGCGTCGCTAATGCGTCGCTATTTAACATAATTAATTTTTTAAAAACATTGCAATGCACTGTGTTACGTCGCAATTATTTTTTCTCATATTTATACTTTATAAAATTTAATTTTATTTAAAATAATTGTGACGCATTTATTGCATCGCTAAATTAAAAATAATTTTTCTAATTTTCTGGTTTATTGCGTCGCTAATGCGTCGCTATTTAAAATATTTAATTTTTTTTAAAACATTGCGACGCACTGAGTTGCGTCGCAATATTTTTTTCTAATATTTCTACTTTAAAAAATTTAATTTATTTAAATTATTTGCGATGCAATTGGTGCGTCGCTAAATTAAAAATAAATTTTTTAATTTTTTGGTTTATTGCGTCGCTAATGCATCGCTATTTAATATATTTAATTCTTTTAAAAACATTGCGATGCACTATGTTGCTCGCAATATTTTTTTTCCAATATTTAAATTTTATAAAATTTAATTTCATTTAAATTATTTGCGACGCAATTGGTGCATCACTAAATTAAAAATAAATTTTCTAATTTTTTGGTTTATTGCGTCGCTAATGCGTCGCTATTTAACATATTTAATTCTTTTAAAAATATTGCGACGCACTGTGTTGCATCGCAATATTTTTTTTGATATTTATATTTAATAAAAAATTAATTTAAAAATATTGCGATGCATTATTTGCGTCGCAATATTAAAAAATTAATTCTTTTTGAGTTTCTGGTTAATTGAGTCGCTAATGCGTCGCTAATTGCATCACAATATTTTGTTGTTACAGAGGCATCGTAAAGTGGTCGCAATTTAGCGATGCATAATTGCGTCGCTAAATTTGCGTCGCTATTTCAGTATTTTCTTGTAGTGAAATAAGTTAAGAATCAGGCCTGGGAGGTAGTTTACACCACCCTAAAGGAGAACTGGTCCCCCTTCTCGTGCGAAGAAAAAATTGAACCATAATTCTCCTCGAAGGTACAATCCGGAAGCCAGATTCTATATCCATTGGCGGCACGATCTCAATAGACGCGATCAGCAATCTTCAAAGTAATCTTCAAAGAAAGAAAAAGAAAAAAATAATAAAATATTGAATTGTTGTTGTTCTCTCCCAAAATTTTCATCCTTTGAAACCTATTTATAGATTTTTTTTAAAAAAAAGAAATGATTTTTGGACGTTTTAGGATTTTAAAACACGGCCGAACGTTGGATCGGTTATGCGTTTTAGGATTTTAAAAGCCGAACGTTTGCGTTTGGGAAAACGGCGCTTGTTTTTTTTTAAAAAAAAGATGTCGGCGTTTGGTTTGGTTTTTCAAACGGCCGAACGTTAACAATTCCCCATAAAAAAATAAAAAAATGGAATAATAACCAAATAAATTAAATTCAATAAGCAATTTCAAAACTTTAAAATTTATTGTGCTGCAAGTGCCTTCTAGGTTTGAACTTGCATTTAGTATAAAGTATACACAGTATGAAAATGAGCTGATCATAATGCGGGTTAGCTCTATCTAGGCCATGCGCTTGCCTTGATTTTTATGAGAGTTACTAGGGATTCGCCCTGGTCCCATAGTTGCGGCCTCACGACTACTCTCACTAAGGTAAATCCTCCAAGGGTATGTGCAATGGAATCATACCTCGCTGAATTTACAGCCTTGGATCTATTAAGAGCTATGCTCAATAAGGTAGATCTTCCAAGGGTACATGACCTCACTGAATTTACAGCCTTGGATCTATTAAGAGCTATGCTCAACCTAACCGTCACAATAAAGCACCACACCATAGGGATGGGATGGAGACAGACTCCTAAAGCGGTGCTTCCAGATATCACCTCAGAGATCCCTTTGAACCTTAACCATGGGGTTGCCATGATGGTAGGGGTCCACTCTGGTGACTAATATATGGGCTTAAGCCCCATCCCCCTCGATGTCTCAAGAACCGCAGCCTTCGAAAGGCCTTTGGTTAAAAGATCTGCCAAATTATATTTAGATCTTACAAACTGCAGTGATATTGATTCTTTCATTTTATTTCTTATAGATTTATACCTGATCAGGATATGATTATTCATTTTTTTATTTGTTGTCTGTTGATTTAACAGATTAATTAGAGCTCTACAATCACAATTTAAACAAATTTGAGAAATATTTGATGAAAGAATATCTATATCATTTATTAAGTCTTTCAGCCATTGTGCTTCAGTGCAAGTAGTGTCAAGAGCTGTTAGCTCAGACTCTAGAGTACTTCTAGTGATTATAGTTTGTTTACATGAGCCCCAAGATACTGCAGCTCCTCCTAATAGGAAGAGATACCCAGTGGTGGACTTAACATCGAATTTATCTGTTACCCAATTAGCATCACTATACCACTCAATCACTTCAAGATAACCAGAATACACTAGAGAATAATTTATGGTTCCCTTAAGATATCTAAAAATTCTTTCTAGGGCTTTCCAATGTTCTTCACTAGGATTGCTAGTATACCTACTCAATCTGCCTACTGCATAAGCTATGTCTTGACGAGTTCTATTTGAAATATATAATAGGGATCCTATTCTTTGAGAATATCCTAATTGATTAATAGGTTCTCCTAAATTTTTAATTAAATGAGAGTTATGATCATAGAGGGTAGAAATAGGATTTAAATCATAATATTCAAACTTTTGAAGCATTTTCTTTATTGAGTGTGCCAGACTTATTGCTATTCCATTATCTACTCTGTTAAGTTTCATTCCTAGAATTACATCGGCTTCTCCTAGGTCTTTCATATCAAACTTATTTGATAAGTAGCTTTTAGCTTCTTGAATTAATTTTAATGATGTTCCTAGGAGTAATATATCATACATATAAGCATAGTATTATAAAATCAGTATCCTGTCTTTTATAGTATACACATTTATCATATTCATTTATTTTAAAGCTATTTTTCAAAATGATTTCATCAAACTTAATGTCACTGTCTAGGAGCTTGTTTTAAACCATAAAGAGATTTGATTAATTTATATACTTTATATTCTTGTCCTTTTACTTCAAATCCTTGAGGTTGATTTATGTAAATTTCTTCTTCCAATTCTTCATTTAAAAATGTAGTTTTTATGTCCATTTGATGAATTATTAATTTATGAATTGAGGCTAAGGCAATTAGAGTTCTCAGGGTTGTTATTCTTGCTATAGGAGCATAAGTATCAAAATAATCTATGTCCTTTTTTTGATTAAATCCCTTTACTACTAACCTAGCTTTATATCTTTCTATTGATCCATGGTCTTAATTTTCTTTTAAAAATCTATTTTGTTCCTATAGGTTTGTTTCAGGAGGTAAATCAGTTAAAATCCAAGTTTTATTTTCTATGATTGATTTAATTTCACTATCTATAGCTTCCTTCCAATATGATGATTCTGATGATGTCATTGCCTCATCATATGTGGAAGGATCACCTTCTATTAAGAATGTGAAAAAATCTTCACTAAAATCTTTTTCAATTCTTTTCCTTTTGCTTCTTCTTAATTCTGGTTCAGTTTCTAGTTCTGGTTCTATGGCTTTAGAGGACGATGTTTCAAATTCCAGGGGCTAAAGATTTTAGTATTGAATGGAATTATATCTTCAAAGAAGGAGGCATCTCTAGCTTCTAAGATTGTATTATCATATATGTCATTAATCTCTGATTTTATTACTAAAAATCTGTAGGCATTGCTATTTTGGGCATAGCCTATAAATACAGCATCTAAGGTTTTGGATCCTAGTTTTCTCTTTTTGGGTTCAGGAATATTAACCTTAACTAGACACCCCCACACTTTGAGAAAGTCTAGGTTAGGTGTTCTTCTTTCCAAAGTTCATAGGGAGTCTTACCACTATCCTTAGTAGGTATTCTATTTAGGATGAAACAAGAAGATAAAAGAGCTTCCCCCCACAAGTTCTCAGGTAAGCCAGAACTAATGAGCATATAATTTACCATATCCATAAGGGTATAGTTCTTACGCTCAGCTACACCGTTGGACTGTGGAGAGTAAGGAGCAGTCAATTGATGAATTATCCCATGTTCTTGATAGAACTGAGAAAATTCATTCGAGGTATACTTCCCTCCTCTATCAGATCTAAGAATTTTAATTTTTCTTTCTTGTTGATTTTCTACCTCACTCTTATAAATTTTAAATTTATTGAAGGTTTCATTTTTAGATTTAATTAGATAACAGTAACAATATCTAAAAAATCATCTATGAAGGTCACTAAGTACCTATTGCCACCACGAGTTGCAGTCTTAGTTGAGTCACAAACATCACTATGTATTAACTCCAAAATTGACGAATTTCTTTTCACCGATTTGAATGGCTTTCTTGGTTGTTTAGATTCAGCACATATTTCACGTTTAGACATATCTAGATTCGATTTAGGAATTAGTTTTAAATTCAACATGTGCTCGACCTTTCTTAGGTGCACATGACCCAACCTGGCATGCCACAGATTTTGATTAGACTTATTCACAAGATAGGTTTGATTCTCAGCTTTATTAATAAAAGGATTTATTACATTCAATTTAAATAAGCCTTCACTTACATATCCTTTTCCTATGAAGGCATTATTCTTAGTTATTACAACTTTATTACAATCAAGAACAATTTTGTATCCTCTCTGAAATAGCTGAGATCCGTTGACAAGGTTCTTCTTAAGATCAAGAACATAAAGCACATCCATCAAGGTGAGAACTTTTCCTAATGACATTTTCAGGTTCACTCGACCTTGTCCCTCGACCCTGGCGGCTGTGTTGTTCCCTAGAGTCACACTTCCTCCACTTGAGTCCTGAAAAGTAGTGAACCAGGAGTGATTAACACAAATATTAACATTAGCTCCTGAATCTAACCACCAGTCAAGGTTGGAATAAGTAAGATTTAATTCAGGGTTCGAGTTTACTAACCTAAGGATGGAATCATCTTGACCTTCAACTACGTGAGCTTGGGGTCCGGAGGAAACAGAAGGTTTGTGAAAGGGCTCCCTTTTCCGATAAAAGCAGTCTCTCGCAAGATGATTTGTCCTTCCACACACGAAACAAATCTTTTACTTGACCTTGGGTTGGCTGGCTAGGTCTAGTATTGTGGGTTTTAAAGGTTTCACCCTTGGGTTTGAACTTGTTTGGTTTAGGATGGTAGGGTTGGTTTAATTGTTTTTGGAAGTTTGATCGAAATTTAGGCTTTGACCTTCGTTTAGAATTGTTGTTGGTCTGGTGTTGTTCGGTTAGATTGGCTTGGACACTTGGAGTTTTATTTTGAAGGGTTTTAGACCTATGTTTAGAAGTTGAGCCAAGGTTAGCTCTCCTTGTTTTTGAAGCTGACTTTTGACAATGCCATTCCATGAAGGAGGCATTTTATCTAGGAGGCTGAAAACTTTAAAACCTTCAGAGAATTTGCCTTCATTGGCCTGAAGTTTCCTAAGGTATTCTTGGAATTTATGAATTTGGTCATTGATAGGCATGTCATCTACCATATTGAATCTAAGGAATGATGCAGTATTGAATCGTTCTACTCCAGCATCATCAAGTCCATATTTAGACTCAAGGTTATCCCATAATTCCTTTGAATTTTTAGCCGATAGGTAAATGTCGTAGAGTGAGTCGGATGTACAATTTGAATGCATTTTGAATGTAAAAAATCTATACTTTCAGATGTACAATTTGAAATATGAAGCTTATTTAATTCAAACTTCAACTTATTTATACAATATAAACTTACTTGTTTCAATTTTATTTTTTTCATCAATCCAAATTTCAATCTGAAACTCAATCCAAACCTAATTTTTAATAATAAAATTAAGATTAAAATTTTACAAATAAAATTTTAATCTTAATTTTACAAATAAAATTTTAATCTTAATTTTACAAATAAAAAAAAAAATATGAATTTCATAAGTCAAGTTCCATTTATACTCCTCCGTCTACATGATTATGAAACGTTCGCTACAAAACCTTATAGTCCAATAATAAGACGACGACATGCAAATAGGTGCGCTATCGTTCCACCCAACGAAGTTGGTTAAAATATGTGCACAACAGTTAATGAACAACACAAAACGTGGAACGAATAAGAGGCAAAAAAATTTTACTAAGATAATTCATAAAAAAATACACTATGCTACAGATTAAACATAAAAAATCGAGCAAAAAGCTGAACAAAAGGGCATAAAAAGCAATTAGAACTTAGTAGTAGATTGATATTGCGCTTGTTTGACAATGCCCTTAAAAAAGGAAATTGTGGCATAGGTTGTAGAGCAAACGAATAAATGGGAGACATACACCTTTGGATAAGGATTCATCTCACTCTGAGGAGGAATTGTAGTTGACGGTAGACGATATAGAGATCTGCACAAAATTGGATATCAAACATCTTACAATCTTCGCCATCACGCTTCAAGCCCGACTTGCCTCGATCTGATGCAGAGAAATACAATAACCATAACAAAATACTAACAGAAACCGAGTCTAAACCACCACACATAATTGCCACTAACATGAGACCCCCATTGCATACAATGACTCAAACCTACAGATGACGCTTAATCTAAGAACACATTACATCAAAATATAGATCCTTTTCTTCAAAAGTCACAAACTATATCACTTAACATATGAAAGAGAAAGAAGAAATTTGGCACAAAGATGACAAAGACCTCTCATTGGATCGATGGGAAAATTAACATCATAATTGCAAAGCCGATACTTGCATCGTGAAAGTAAAACATTTTCAAGGCAGATAACACGATTGCATACCCGATAATCACGATCAAGAAAGTAGCATAATTTCAAGACATAGTTCGCATCATATCAGAATCCCAAATTAATTATTTTAGGAATTGCAGAGGATAATTCAATTTTGTTGGATTCCTTCATAATGCATGAACAAACTAAATAAATTATATGTTAAACAGAAGCACCCCCATTTATTTTCTCATGGAAAATAAATGCAATGAAACGCGGGCCGAGGTCCGCAGTGATGCATCAAGGCGTCGTTCATGGTCACTCGTACCATTGTTATTTAGCGGCATAATAAATGCATTATTAATTAATAATATATTTTTTAAATCGCTATTTAATTATGCATACATGAACATCGCTAATTGGTGATGAAAATATTAAGTTGCTATGTTTTGTGATGTTTTAGGGATGTTATTATGATTGTTAAAAGATTACTCTTTCTAACTAAAGACCTGATCGAGATTGGAACTGTTAACATACCAGAAAGAATGTGGATTGGCATCAAAGGTCACCTTTGGCTAATGGACCCAGCTGTTGCCAACCGTGCTCGCATGGCAAAAGAGGCGTTCCTATCCTGATCTTGCTTCCGAGTTTCTATACGGCTGTGTAAAGTTGCTTTGTTTTTGTAGATTTCTCCTGATTGATCGTGTTGGGTGCGGTCCAAAAGTATGCCGATCAGATGCACCACTGGCTCCTTGTGGAACGAAGACAATAGAGGTTGCTGAACTTTGTGTAATCAATCATATCCTCATTGCGATGCTTTTTATATCTTCATTTATCCACTTATCCGTTCTAGTTGTCTCTTTGTACCCTTGAGCTACCTGTAATTTATTAACAAGATCAATTTGATAATAAGAGAAGATCAACTATATAAATATATCAAATCTAGTAACAAAAAATCTTTATTGTTACAATGGTAGACCATGGAAGGCATGCAGCTGGATTTAAAGTGCGAATGAAGCTGAGGAAAACATGTGGAAATGAGTCCCACACGTCTTAAAAAACCATAAATAAAGAAAGAAAAAAAATAGTCTCCATTAAATTAAAAATAATCTCTTTCTATTTGTAAGGACTTAACTTCCCTCCCCTGTTTTATTTTTTTTCCTTTGGTTATACACGGTCAATGAAAGAAAGAGGAAAGAATAGACTACGTTACGGTCAAAACTCTTGAGCCCATGACTCCTTCCCCTGTTCTTAATACTCCGCTTACCTTTGCTGGTCTTTAGCGTATAATTATCAATAATTAAGTCCCCATTTGGTTCCCGTCGTTCCCTTTACGCATTCATTGATTGCCATATCTCTCACATCACACCATCCTCCACTGCTGCAACCCCAACCCCAACCCGCTTATAGCTTTTATTGATGTTATTATAGCTCTTAGAATTTGTTTTAAGAGTATGCAGTCATATCGCATTTATCGCTAGACTAGGCTCCAATTCGTTTAAGATTTAGATAAAATTTAATGCAAGTTTAAATTAAATTTTAGCTTGATTTTGAATTATTAAGATGATCATGATAAACATGCTATGATAAACATTCTCTGCTCATTTCAAAACTAAGCTTGATAAATGATCCTTCGGTTTATAAATTCATTTTTTATTTTATAATATTAAATTTAAAATTTAAAGTTATTCAATTAAAATTTAAAAATAAATATAAGATAAATAAGGTAGATATATTAGATAAAAAGTATTTTTGAATTTCAAAAAAAATAATTAATTTGAAGTTACTAGTTAAAGGAACAGATGAAATCTTTCCTTTAAAAACATAGATTTCAATCACAATTTTTTTAAAAAAGAAAGATAGAAAATAAATACAATATCAAGGAACCTCTATATTCCCCTCAGCAATTTGATGTTGTGTTTTCCTTTTAAACGATAGCATTTAAAAAATATTAAATTTATCTATATATGGGGCATAAAAAATTAAAAGCTATTTAATTTACTTGTACATATATGTCAATAAATGTTAAAGTTTATCATGAAATTTATAAACTCAAAAAATATATTTTTATATTCATTTATAATTTCAATTCTAGTTTATGTAATCTTGAAATTTACAAGCAAAAGAAAGATATGTTCTCATAAGATTTGAGTCCTAATTCGTGCAGTACTCTATATATTTCTCTTTTATTTATCATGAAATTTATAAACTCAAAAAAATATTTTTATATTCATTTATAATTTCAATTATAGTTTATGTAATCTTGAAATTTACAAGCATAAGAAAGATATGTTCTCATAAGATTTGAGTCCTAATTCATGTAGTACTCTATATATTTCTCTTTTATATAAGTACATATAGCTCTAATTTTTAAGTTGGCTCAGGCTTAAGCCAGAGTCTTCCAATGGTACCAAGAGGGCCCTAGCCACAGGATAACCAAAATAGCTCAAAGTAGTATTGAGAGGAATCAAGAGAGGATTTTATTGGGTGTAACCAGATCTAAGGATTTGTATAAGAATCTTTAGTAAGAAAATAATTTTCATAATTTCAAAGTTTAATGGGGAACAATCTTTATAATCTTTGGATTTTTTTGATAGAGAATATTTTTACTCTTTTTTGTCCAAAAAATAGACCTGGCCCAGATAACCAGTTACAATTCGTTGCCGTGAAAATAGTAAATCCTAACGATGGCTGAGGGAGAGATACGATTGGTGATAGATGATGCGATCTAAGGCAAACAATCGCAGAGAGGGGAATAAAGAGTATTCCCCAAACAGGGGAGAACCCGGGGAATAAGACAACCCCCGTGCGATCTCCCCCAACAAACCAAAAACAAAAAATTTTATTAGGGTCGGTGACCTGCCATGCGAGCGCACCCAACATGGCAAAGGTCGGTATGACAACAAGAGAGTAGACTACTTTCCCTAAGCCCCTTGCCTCGCCCCTCCGCCAATATACTTCCTTTGCTCTACATCAGAGATAATCATACCCCTCAACATCTACAAGAGACATCATGTGAGATCCATCGATAGTCTCATCTTTTACATCCTAATCAAGAAAGAGATATGGGATAACATTGCTGCAAAATTGGGTCTTACCGATGAAGAGAGGTTGAGAAAGTTGTATAATTTGAGGTTGGTGGTGGAGAGTAAGCTATCGGAATACAGGGAAGGGCGTGCACAGGGTGCTGGGATTGCTTTGTGATCTTTAAGGATGTGTACACCACCAACAAGGCTGTGAAGGACTTCAGGAGTGAGAGGAAGAAGAGGCCTATCCGGCGGTTCTTCCCTCTGATGGAGCTCCAGCTTGGCCGGAGCCGATGGAGGGTGGAGCGGGCCCCTCTGGCAGCTGACATCTACTGGAACCACTTGGGATTGAGCAAGCTATCATTACGATTTTGGCAGGTGGCTGTAAACACTTGCTTCTGCTAATGTTCTGCAGTTCACCTCTCGTGATCATCAGTGCAATGAAGAGCTGCATCATTAATGCAGAGGCAATGGATAGTGCGCAGCATTGGTTGAGTTGGCTTCAGGGCTCAAGTTGGTTTGCACTGTAATTCTCCAGTTCCTACCTAACGTCCTTGTATTCGAATGCCATATCACAGTGTCTGGGGAGAAAAGAACTGCATTACTAATCTGAAAGAAACCATCTCATCCGATCAACCCAGATATCGCATCAACATCTACAATCGCACGCGCCTGATCAGCCCATATCGGGATGAAAGAAACCGCATCTCATCCGATCCCCATACATCTGATACAAGAGAGAAGAACGATCCTTTTCGCGCCACCTGCTGCCAAAAAAGAAAGAATAACTAACCTGAAAGGAATAAAACCACAAAACACAAACAAATCCGGTAGATTCACAAAGATCTAAGATGTATGAAACAAAAGGTGCCGAAAAAATGCAGAAGTTCGGTAGAACAGAAATATATCACAAAAAACTGATTCCCCTTTACAAAAATCATTAGACGGCATCGATATTTGCCATCGAGAGAAAGATCAAGATAGAACAAGAACCGATCTCCATCAACCGTGATCAAAGATCACAAAAACTCAAAAAATATGACAAAAAAGGAAATAAAAAGAATAAAATCACATATCGGTAAAACAAACAAAAAGAGATCTCACAAACCAAAGCAGAGCTCACAAACAAAGACCATGCCAGAAACATCCATAGAGCCGATCAACCTACAAAGAAAAACCAAGCCAAACATACAACAGCCCTATTCACAAGAAAGAAAGGAAAACCAAAAAAAGAAACCCTTAAAAACTTTATCTCTTTGCGGCCATGGCCAAACCAAAATAAATAACAGCGAAAATATTTTTCATAAAAATCGAACGCTAAAAAACGTTGAACGCCACCGCTCGGGGTAAGGACAAATTTGGGGTTTCGGGGTTAGTATTTATTGATTAACGGCCTGTTTGGATGAAAGAAAATCAAGAGAAAGGAAAAGAAAACAAGGAGAAAAATCATAAGTTTTTTTGTTTGGAAGGAGGGTGAAAGAAAAAGTGGAAAGAAAATTGTTAATCCCTAAATTGGAGGTAAACTAAGAGGCAAAAAAAGTTTAAGTCATACTTTTATGGAAGACCAAAATATCTTTTTATTTTTTATTCTTTATTCTTTCATTCCTAATGAGGTATGATTGTCACATAATTCTTTTCCTTTTTTTTCTCCTCTCTTTATCCAAATAAGATGATTGATATTATCCTTCCTTTTCCCTCCATCCTTTTCAATCAAGAGAAAGAGAACAATCCTACCTTTCCCTTCCTTTCCCTTAATTTCATCCCTTTACTCTTTTTATTCTTTCTTTCCTCTCACTGCAAAGATCCAAATATAGCCTAAAGTGGTGCTAGTTTGACGCGCTTGGATGCATGCGTTCACGTGTGTGGACGCCACAATTTCAATTCCAAAATGATTGAATGCTGGATAATTAGATCTATGACCGACAACATCATTAAATGCTTCAGTTGTCTACCCCACGGCTCGTGTGACTATATAGGTGTCAAAGGAAGACTTTCCAAACTGAGTGCATGAATATGGGCCAATAAAGAGAGAAGAAAAGTTTTTTTTAAGCTCATAAATTTCAAGCAGATGTAACTACAATGTTTTGAAAATTGAATCGAACAACAAACTAGCTTAACATTTGGATCGTGGGTCAATCGGATCGAATAATATTATAATTAATTTTTAATTTAATAATATAAAATAATAAAAATATAAATATAATTCAAATAAAAAATTAAAAAAATCTAAAACCTGGGTTGAACCGATTCGAAATTCGGCCAATTCAATGGATTTTTTTTTATTTTCATCAGATCATATAAAATAAACTTTAATAATAAAATCAAAAGGCCGATCCGATCTAATTTTAAAACATTGCTTAATTAAGACCCATGTTCACGGTGATAAGATGGGTGACCCACCCGTACTCCATCCCCATCTCACTCTCAACTTCCCATGCTCAGCCCATACCGGCTCATACCATCAAAGCAATCAATTTAGTATTCATCCTCAGCTTTATATAGAAAATGAACCATACTACATTTTGCCTATGTTTTTTTTTTTCAAAAGTTATATTTATAAAAAAATATAGATGACTTATAAATTTGAGACAGCTTGTGCATACACACTCTCTCTAATATATATATAACTGGATTTAGTTATATTCGAATGTAATTAAACTTAATTTGATCATCTTTTCCACTCTTTGATCCACATAGTTCATAAATTTTACAAATAAAAAATAAGAAAAAAATAAAATAGATGTGACCTGGTTCAGGCCGGGTTATTCCGGGTCTCTTACATATCCGATTTTATGTTAGAATCGGACCAACTTGGCCTTTGGGTCTTGGTTAAACCGGTTAACCGGCCGGTTTGGTCCAATTTTAACAACTATGCATGTAATGTTTAATTCCTTCAACATTAATACAGATTAGTCTTGAGTTATCTTAGAATTGGGCCTCATTTGTGTTACGGATTGGGCCACAAAGGTTCTTGGCTGATCTTAGCCCCGCTAGTGCCACCAATCTAGGCCCCACGTTCACCTTCCTCAGAGTTTAGTGGTTGTTTTTGTGGTGGATAGAATTTGGTGGCTTGAAATTATTGACACAACAGCTTTCAAAGAAGTGGGAAACCCTACTCAGATGATTCAACGACAGTCCCTTGGAGGAATACCATCACGAAGGGTAAGGCAACCTGGATTCATAATTTTTGATTATCTATTGTTCAAGGAAATGCCTAAGAGAACTCACCAGTAGAGCTTTATGGGCGGCTAGGGGCGACGTTGTGCCTGGCTTCACCGTAATGTCCCGTCCCTCAGTGCCAACACAGGACCATCCACAAACCTCAACTTCTCATTCAATTCTTCCTCCCTCTCTTTCATCTTCTTCACCCACTTGAAAGCATTTAATATCCCCTATAAAATCTCATTAATTGTGCATTCAATAAATCAACATCTGAATTTAATAAAAATAAATCAACACCGTTTCTTGCACGTAAAATTAATGTAAGAGAGAGACAACATATCATGGAAAAAAAGTAATGGAATAAGACAACAAGGACTGACGAGGAAGAGCTTGCCTTGGACGTATTGTGCTTCAAGCCCTGAGAATTTGTAGGAATGCCGGCATCTTGATCGCCGTCGAGCTCGTTGAAGAAAGCCATCATTCCTTTGGCTCCCTCATCATAGCAGCTGGAGCAGATGGAGTTCCTCGAGGCTTGAAAAAATTGGCCATGGGACCACAAATGCAGCAGTCCATTGTTGCCTCCTGATTTCTTCTTCTGTTTCATAAGAAGTCAAGAGATTGAACTTCACCTTTCTTCGGGTATATATACCATGAGGAAGCATAAGTTCCATTTTTTTCGGCATTTGGTAGGTACCGACCGGTTTCAAATTCTTTTTTGGCTTGAGTAGCTGGGAAGGCTCCCCCTCGAACTCATCCATTGCAGCATGAAATACTGATAGTAAGTACCCTTCGTCTTTTAAGAAATGCCATGAGGACATGTGGCCCGGCCCCCAAGGGGCAGGAATGAGATTTTGGTCAGTTCTATGCTCGATTTATTTGTTCGAAGTTGACGCAGGCTCTTCCATCCTAGTCCTAGCTAGTTTTGAAACCAGTTGGGAGACAATTTTATCTCCACAAGTACTATCTTAGGCCACCAAATGTTCCATTGGTTATCAAGTGAGAATTTCAGTAAATTTTATTTGGATTTTTTGATATTATATGAGTATCTAAAATCTTTTTCATACATTAACGACGTAGAACTGAATACACAGTTTTTATTTATTCTTTATATTTAAATTCTATTATTTTTATTAAACTAAATGTTTAAATCTAAATCTAATTACGGACACATAAAATTTATCCATAGTGTTCTTTAGTCTATGTGATCAGAGCTAGGTTTGCTCAAAATTTTACTTTAAAGAATTAGTAAAAGAAGTATTATTTAAAATTTTATAATTTTATTAAATATCATAAATCTTTTTAATGTATAGTTGATGTGACAACAAACACATATGAGCATTAACTCACATATATAGGCATTGGATGAAGCGTTAGACCTCCTAACTTGCTTCTAGCTACTTGAGGATTATTACATCTATGTACTTGTCAAAGAATTGCCTAAACTGCATAGGGTCCTAAAAGTGAGGGCATGAGCCTGCATAAGTGGAGATGGGTGTTAATAAGCATTTTGAAGATCTAAACTAGTCTAAAAGGCTACTTATAATTTGAATGTTGAATTGGTTCTAAATAGAATAGAATGAAGGAAGCAGATTCATGTAGCTGACCCATATAGTTGGAAAAAGGCTTAGATGAGTTGAGTTAAGTTGAGAAACTAGTCTGGAAGGCCCTATTCTTTAACAAGGAAGAGGAGGAATCAAAAGGGCATTTTTGAACTTTCCATGGAGAAGAACAAATTCCATAAGGATGGAAGAGTTGATAATGAAAGAGTAGCATGGGCAGAATGATTAGCCAGAAAGGTGAGAGGGACTCTCCAACCCAAAAAGATTGAAGAGAGAGGTGTGTGAAACCAGCACATCCCAACCACCATCTTTCTCTCACACAACGCCACGTATATAAATCATAATTTATAAATGAAATGGAGATGGTAATGTCTGTTAGAAGAACATTGGGCTTAGCATAGTTTGGTGGGGTTTTACTGCTCCTGTTCAAGCTCCAACTAAGCTAAAGTTGCAATAATTTAATCATGAGGTAGAATGGGCCATGCACAACGTACATGGAACCCACCAGAGGCTCTAACTACCTCCAGATAATCAGATATCGGAAGAGCGATCTTGCAACCACCTCAATTTTATTGTGATCATATGGTTTAGGAACTCGTTTTTAATTTATTTGTCAAATAATATGATTTAGGAGTTGAAAATTTCTGTAAATGTGTATTGGGTTAAAAGTACTCATTAACCATTAGGTGAAATGATACCATATTGAGATCACCGAGTCTAATGGATCATTCCAAATAAATTGTGACAATAAATATTATGGGGTCTGATGAGTCTGCTCAAAATAATCTTTAATGTTGTCTTGAGAATTCAGTGTATAATGCTTGATCTTAGCGGAGCCGTTTAGGTTTTTTTAACAAAGATCGAAGTCCTTCCTAAGTCCTGGTTGATTGCATTGGTGTACAAGAGAGATGTTAGGTTGAGCGGATTTAGATCCCGCCAAGTGCTTGGATATCTTAAAAGTGTCTGACATCCATGGTAGAATGACAGCCTCTCCATCCAAAAATCTAAAAATCTAATGGGGCTAATGGAGCAATACCCTACCAACGGTGACGATGGAGCGGACAGAGCAATATCCAATCAATGATGACGATCGTACCTCCAGATGACCTCCAGCTAGCCATCCGGATAGGACCTTTAATCGGCCACTCGAGTAGGACCTTCAGTCGATTACCCAGGTAGGACTTTCAGTTGATCACTTAGGTAAAACCTTCAGTCGACCATTCGGGTAGGACCTCCAGTCGATTACCCAGGTAGGACTTTCAGTTGATCACCTAGGTAAAACCTCCAGTCGACCATCTGGATAGGAGTGATCTGAAATCATAACAAAGAGATTTCCACAACCTCTGATTGCGGAACATGGGGGGAAAATCCTACTTATGTAACGACCGTCCTAGCCTAGCAAATCCTACCAATCCTAACATGCCACGCGAGAAGCAAATCCTGTTGATTCGGTTACGGCCACTCTGGCCCTGTAACGCATGCTATAGGATTGGTCGATCAAAGTTAGAATATAGGCTCTAAGTAATTAATGTTGCCTTTTTAAGTTTGTTGAGCCTTAACCCGTTACCTAGCAAGATAAGAAACAAGACCACGGATAGGAAGATGCCACACCTAAAATCTCAATAGCACTCAAGAACTCTAGATGATAAGTCGGTTATTTGAACGCCATAAGAATTAACTTGATAAGTTCAAGAGTCTTCTCAAGAAAATAAAAGAACACAAAGACCTCAAAAACACTTTCATAATAATCTCATAATAATCTACTAATAAAATTAAAAGGGTGGTTTACAATATATAGGAGTCAAGTCTACTAACTTGGAAAGTCCATAATGGTTTTTTGAGCTAAAATTAATCCCCAAAAATGGCTGAAATATTTAGAAATAAAAGATAAGGTAACTAAAAATGTCATCTCTTAAAAAGTACCCACAAATTACATATATGGCTCTCGCAAATAGGAAGGTATGCCAAAATTACAAATATAATAAGTTGGCCTAGAAAACGTGCGCCCACAAATAGGAAAGTATGCGAGATTACAATATGATAAGTTGGCCTTCAAGAATAGCTAGAAAACGTGTGCTCACAAATAGGAAAGTATACCGAGATTACAATCTGACAAGTTGGCCTCCAAGAATGGCTAAAAATCATGCATCTCAAGGAAAACTTCTAGAGCCTTTATAACATTGACCAAACACTCTTGGATTTGTTTTGGACTCTTGTCGGGCTTCCATGTGTAAGCCACTTTGCTAACTTGCTGAACTAGCCCTTTTAAATCTTCCTTGAAATGCTTGTCTCTAAGTCTTGTAATTGGCCTGCTTGGAAGAGACAAAGGATTACAAGAATGCCAATCATATTTGAGTGTAGCTCTGTTTGCATCATTCTTTTTCTTTCAAGATGTTGCCTATCTCCTTATTCAAATGCTATCCCCTGATCTTTTTCTCTTGTTTTAAGATGCCGCCTATCTCCTTATTTGGAAATAATATGGCTCCCTTATTTTTTTTTTTTAATGTAATTCAATGGTTATGGTTTATTATAAAAATCACTCCCTTCTTCTTGTAGAGAACAATTGATGATTAATGAAAAAGAGTCTTCTTCTTCTATTTTTCTGTGCTCTTGAGCATTGACACTCAATGAGCGAGAGGGTGAGAGGCCCAACAAATACCCATTCCAACACCTGTTTCAATCATCCCAACCCCAAGATGCCAAGGTGCTAGGATCCTTAGATGAAGTCCTCCTTGCCTCTGGAATCATCTAAAGAAAAGCCAAAACATCCGTGGGAGCATAGCTTCTTCTTCTAGGCACCAACCCCAGAAGTTGTATAATCCAATCTTTTAGGATAAAGACCATCATTGCCTGGTAATCAGACCCATTCCTTCTCATAAGTTCTATTTTATTGAAGAAAGTGCATGTTTTAAGTAGTGATTTCTCAACCCTAGAATTATGTTTTCTTTTTACTTAGTAAATCGTGTTCTTTGGGTAGTTACTTTACTCTTCGCATATTCATTCT
>UESW01001341.1:432147-449365 GCA_900491605.1 Calamus simplicifolius | reverse complement strand
CTAAGAAGTGATCATGGAACTGAATTTGAAAATCACTTATTTGAAAGTTTTTGCAATGAAAATGGTATTAATCATAACTTTTCTGCACCTAGGACCCCAACAAAATGGAGTAGTTGAAAGGAAAAATAGGACTTTAGAAGACATGGCCCGTACCATGCTATGTGAAAGTAAACTCCCGAAATACTTTTGGGCGGAAGCTATTAACACAGCATGTTACATCCTAAATAGAGCCTTAATCAGACCTATTTTAAAGAAAACACCTTATGAATTATGGCATGATAGAAAACCCAACATTAAATATTTTCATGCATTTGGTTGTAAATGTTTTGTTCACAATAATGGTAAAAATAATTTAGGCAAATTTGATGCTAAATCTGATGAAGGAATATTCTTAGGATACTCTACAACTAGTAAAGCATATAGAGTATTTAACAAGAAAACTTTAGTTGTTGAAGAATCCATTCATGTAGTTTTTGATGAATCTTTAGCAACTCGTTCCGAAAAATTTGATGATGAAGAAGATACAAACTTAATTGAAAAAGATCTTGAAAAATTAAATATTGATGTATCTTTAGATCATGAGCAAGACGCTAAAGATAATGATTCACCTAAGGATGATGATACTAACACTAATCATAATGATGTAGATCTACCTAGGGATTGGAGATATGCTTATAGTCACCCTAAGGAATTGATTATAGGTGATCCATCTCAAGGAATAAGAACTAGATCATCTATGAGAAACATTAGTAATCATCTTGCATTTGTATCACAAATTGAACCTAAAACTATTGAAGAAGCTGAAAAAGATAATAATTGGATGTTAGCAATGCAAGAAGAATTAAATCAATTCACTAGAAATAATGTATGGACTTTAGTAGAAAGACCTAAAAATCATTCTGTTATAGGATCAAAATGGATATTTAGAAATAAACTAGATGAAAATGGCATAGTAATTAGAAACAAAGCTAGATTAGTTGCAAAAGGATATAATCAAGAAGAAGGTATTGATTTTGATGAAACCTTTGCACCAGTAGCTAGATTAGAAGCCATTAGACTATTACTTGCATTTGCATGTCACATGAATTTTAACTTATTTCAAATGGATGTAAAAAGTGCTTTTCTAAATGGATTTATAAATGAAGAAGTATATGTAGAACAACCACCAGGTTTTGAAGATCATGAATTTTCAAATCACGTTTTTAAATTGCACAAAGCATTATATGGTTTGAAACAAGCACCTAGAGCTTGGTATGATAGATTAAGTAAATTCTTAATTGAAAATGATTTTATAAGAGGAAATGTTGATAAAACATTGTTTTTGAAAAGAAAAGGTAAAGATTTATTAGTAGTTCAAATATATGTTGATGATATCATTTTTGGTGCTACTAACAATCTTCTATGTCAAGAGTTTGCTAAGTTGATGCAGGGCGAATTTGAAATGAGCATGATGGGAGAACTCAACTTCTTCCTTGGACTCCAAATCAAACAAAGCAAAGAGGGAATCTTTATCAACCAAACAAAGTACACAAGAGAAATTCTAAAGAAGTTTGGTATGGAATCAATCAAACCCCTCGGAACACCAATGAGTCCTTCATGCAAGCTGGACAAAGATGAAGAAGGTAAGAAGGTTGATCAAAAATATTATCGAGGTATAATCGGATCCCTACTTTACTTAACTGCAAGTAGACCAGACATAATGTTTGCTGTTTGCTTATGTGCTAGATTTCAGTCTGAACCTAAAGAATCACATTTAATTGCTGTTAAAAGAATACTAAGATACTTAAGTGGAACAAAAAATGTAGGTTTATGGTATTCTAGAGACTCAACATTAAATTGATTGCATACACTGATTCTGATTATGCTGGATGTAAGTTAGATAGAAAAAGCACAAGTGGTGCATGCCAATTCTTAGGAAGTAACTTAATCTCATGGTTTAGCAAAAAGCAAAATTCAGTTGCATTATCAACTACTGAAGCTGAATATGTTGCAGCTGGAAGTTGCTGTGCTCAAATCCTATGGATTAAGCGACAACTTGAAGACTATGGTATCACACTTGATAAAACACCTATAAAATGTGATAACACAAGTGCAATTAATCTAACTAAAAATCCAATTCAACATTCTAGAACTAAACACATAGAAATTAGATATCATTTTATAAGAGAACATGTTGCAAATAATGAAATATGTCTTGATTATGTTAATACTGAAGAACAATTAGCAGATATATTTACAAAACCCTTGAGTGAAGAAAGATTCTGTTATCTTAGAGGAGAGTTAGGGATTTGTGATCCATTAGAATGAATTTGAAACCCCTAAGGAAAGTTTATCTAAAATTCTTTCAAATCCTTGATCTTTAAGGAAATCTTATCTAGAATTCATATCTAATTGATCTATTAAATCCAATGATTATTTTATCAATTTTTAAGATCAATTTCCGGACACATTTCAGAAATTTATGTTTTTGCTCTGAAATGGTCTCGGAGCCGACTCGGTGAGTATCGGAGTCGACTCCAGGTTTCTACTGAAACTCTTGAGTCGACCCCTTCTCGGCGCGAGTCGACTCCACTTCGGGATAGTTTTCTGTGACTGTCCGGAGTCGACCCCTCGCTTTGCGGGAGCCGACTCGAAGTGGTCCCAGGTCGATTTATCTAGGGCAGAGTCGACTCGCCGTTCATTTCTATCGTCTCAATCTCTCCAAATACTCTCTCCAAAATATTTCCAGACCTTCCAAATTCCAAAATCCCTGATTAACCCTTCCAATAGATCAATGGCCCCTAAAACTCGAGGATCTAACCTTGGTGCGGCCGGAGTAAAGAGGAAGAGGCGGTGAGGAAGACCGTGAGGCGTCCTGTTCGTGAGCCTTCACCAAGCACGGATTCAACCTCATCCTCCTCGACCCTAATGCTTCTCCATCTACGGCTCCATCACAGGTAGATAGACTTGCCGATAGAATGATAACTACGGGGAGGAAAGTAGATTTGAATTGTTTGAGGCTGAGGGATTTCTTTGGGAAGACAGTTGATTGAGATGGGTTGGGAAAAGATTTGCTCTTTAGATTGTCCTACATACCCGCCCTTGTCAAGGAATTTTATAAGAATCTATCTAGAGGAGATAATGGTCTTATAAGCATTGTGAGAGGAAATAGAATTTCAGTGACTGTAGAGCTGCTTTCAAGATTGTTGGATCTACCATGTCAGGAACATCTACATTTTCTTCTGAAGACAGAAGCCCAGCTCTTTCTAGACTACTTAACAGGGAGGTTGTCGGTTTTGAGGAAGTTTTTGCTAATCAGTTATCCTTAGAACTGAGACTTCTCCACAACATCTGTAGTAGAATCCTTTTCCCCAAGATTGGGAGGTTTGATTATGTGTCAGAAAGAGATATTTTTGTAATGGATGCAATTGTAACGGGTAAACCCATTAACCTTCCTAGTATGATTTTATGGTATATTGCCGACTGTGGAGGTAAGAGAAAATCAAGTTTGCCCTATGGCATGATCCTCACTAAAATTTTCCAGAGCCAAGGGATTGTCATTTCAGATAGTGAGCCTATGAGGAACTTGAGACACACAGATTTTTACAGTTTGGCCACTATACATAGGATGGGTTTTGTTAAGAAGAACGGAAGATGGGAAAGGAAAGGTTTGATGGATGAAAGAGCAGCGGATGCTGAGGCACCGGGACCATCGTTAGACATTCTTCGCCTGCACCTCCGAGCTCTCCTATTCCTGCTCCTGCTCCTACCCCTGCTCCGTTGTTTGATCAAGCATCATCTTCATCTGTTGGCTTCACAGAACTTCAGTTAAGGCAGCTTAAAGGCCTTCTTGATGATCAGTCAGAAAAATTAAAATCAGAGTTTGAAAACAAGTTTATGAATCTCAAGGAAACTCTTTACTCTTTGGATGACCGAATCACCAAGATAGAATCAACCCTTAGCAATTCATCAGAGTCTTTAAGTGGAGATCTAAAGAACATATTTGAAGAACTTAAAGATGTCTGCGGAGATGGCGAAACATATGCTAAATGCAATGCTGAACTCCAAGATAAAATTTTGACTGCTTGCACCTTTGTTGATGAGAGACTGAAGGACTATGTGAAGATACAAACAGATGGAATGAAAAATATATAGATCATTTGACTAGGATTGTTAGGACTCACTTTTGATGTATTAGATACTTAGTCCTTGCAATGTAATTGAAGTTTATATTGTGTTTTACACTTTTATACTTTGATGTAATGAAAAGTCTATTTTGAATTGTCAATGTAATCTGAGTCTTAGTGTATTTCTTCCTTTTATCAATGAATGAATGATTTTGTTAAATCAAATCTTGAATGAATGAATGATTATGTTTGATGCTCTCTACCTTTTTGTTGATAACAAAAAAGGGGGAGAGTTTTATAGTTTTATAACTGTATATGCATATGGGAGATTAATCAAATGAATTAATCAAATGAGATTGAATGAATGAGAGCTACATAGGGGGAGCTACCTCATTCAGGGGGAGCCTAAGCCTAACTATGAAAATAAAATAAATTCTCTAATCAATCATGCATAAACTCAATGTTTTTGTCATCATCAAAAAGGGGAGATTGTTGGGAGATTGTTGAGAATTTATGCCCCAATCTTATTGATTTTGATGATTACCAAAAGCCATGAGTATTAAAAGATGTAATGAGTTTATTTACATGAGCAATGAATTTATTTAGAACAATGAATGAGAATGTTAAAGTATAACTTTAATCAATTTGAAAGTAACTTCAAGCTCCATGTTTAAGCTTTCAAAAAGAAATTTTATACTTCATATAATAATCAATGAGTTTTTGGAACATTTCTTGAATTGATTCCTAATGTCAATTTTATTATATTCAAGTCAAAATAATGATTTAAAATGAATCTGGAACGAATTTCAAGTCAATCAGAAAATTCTCTGATTTTTGATACGTTCCGGAGCCGACTCTAGAGTTTCAGAGTCGACTCCACTCAGAATACAGAAATGACTGTCTGTCTCGAGTCGACCCCTGTGATTTCATGAGTCGACCCCCGATTCTGTCGAGCCGACTCCATGACTGTGTGAGTCGACTCCGCTCAGACACCAGAGGTGTGTTTTTCTGAGCATTTCGCGAGTCGACCCCCAACTTTTCATGAGTCGACCCCCGACTGTCAGGAGTCGACACTTTATTTTTGATGAGTCGACCCTTTGACTTTCTGAGTATTTCTATTTTTGGTATCTCGACTTCGAGCCGACTCGCGGAAAGCAGGAGTCGACTCCAGCAAATCTGGGCGAGATTTTTCCGAATGCCAACTCAGCGTCAACGGTAAGATTTTTAATTAACGGCTATTTTTCTTTGTTTCTAACGGCTATATTTTTGCAGAATCTATAAATAGAGAAGCCGTTTTCAAATCAAAGATATACAATAGAGAGATATTCACTTCAAAAGAAAAGAAGAGAAAAATCGAAAAAACAGAGCTTCATTTGAAAAAATCCGAGATTCAAATTAGAGTGAAAGAAAAAGAGTGAAATCAAAGGAAGCTCCTTCTGTGCTCAAGCTCAACAATCCAAGGAAGCTTCAGAAGAAAATCCAAGAGCTATTCAAGAGCATCTCAAGTGATTTTCAACACTCAAAGAAAAGAGGAAAAGCTCAAATCAACTCCAACGTACATTCCGTGAAGAATCCGAGCTGAGGCCCGATTCTACACTTCAAAAGAGTTGAGAAAAAGAAGAAAAGAAGAAAAGCTCAAAAGCCAACCAACATGCAAATCAGGCTTTTCTAAACTTTATTCTTATATTTGTTTATCTGCTCATTAAGGAGCTTTGTAACTGAAAAACATATTTCTATTCTGTGTCTAGTTCAATCTGGGGGATTGAACTAGTGAGGTAGTCTTACCTCGGTACAAGCTTGGTAAAGCTTGTGTTAGGGTTTTTGTGCTGGTGAGCCCTTGAAAACCAGCTGGGTTCGTTGTGATCCCGGGAAAACAACAAGTTTGAGTTGTGAGCTTGTAAAACAACTCTGCTGTAATCAAGGAAGATTATAGTGTGGACCCAAGTGAATCTTGGGAGTGGACGTAGGTGTTGGATACACCGAACCACTATAAAATCTTTGTGTTTGCCGTGCTTTCATTGACTCTTTCTCTATCTCTGTTTTATTCACTGCACTTTGTATTCATATTGCATTTGCCTTCATTCTTCTTAAGCAAACTATTTTAAAAGGCTAATTTTTAAAGAACCCAATTCACCCCCCCCCCCCCTCTTGGGTTGTCATCTGGGCCAACACACACAGTATTCGGGAGCCGACACCTAGCGATGGCGAGCCGACACTTACTTTTTCGGAGCCGACTCCTCAATGAACTCAGAAATTTCTATTTTTAGAAAAACGATATGGAGCCGACACCTGAAAAGTTGGAGCCGACTCCAACCTGACTGGGACAAAATTTTAAATTGCCAGATCAGCTCTAACGGTAATATTTCCTTTTTACCTAATTTCTAACGGATATATTTTATTTGCAGGTACACTCCAAAGGCTAGTTTTCTTCCCAAAACGGATTAAAAGATATCTATAAAAAGGGGAAAATACCCGTTTGAAAAGAGATGATGGAAAAATAGAAAAATTTCAAATCAAAAATCCGAAAAAGCCTGAGCCTGAATCTCAAGAGAAAAGCATTCAAACTCAAGTCCTTCCACTCCAAAAAGCTCAAAGAAGAATCCAAGGCGCCCAAATCAAAAAAAAATCGATGGATTTCCCAAATTGAAGAAAAAGCTCTGTTTCTTCCATTTCCAATCTTCTCAACTGCAACGACTGTGAGGGATTAAAGCGAGGCTTGATTCATCATTCCAAAGGAAGAAGAGGAAAAGAAGAAAAGAAGAAAAGCTCAAATTCAATCATCTCCAAACAGGCTTTTCTAAACTTGTTTACTTTATTTTGAATATTTGCTCAACTAAGGAGCTGTGAATCATTGTAAAACATTCTTATATTTGTTTGTGCTAGTTCTATCAAGGGGATTGAACTAGTAGAGGTTGTTAACCTCGGGTCAAGCTAGATTAACTTGAGTTTAGGGTTTTATGCTGGTGAGCCCGGAAAGCCGGCTGGGTTCGTTGTGATCTCGGAGGAAAAACAACAAGTTGTGAGTTGTGCTCTTGTAAAACAACTCGGCTGTAATCTAGTTGATTATAGTGTGGACCCAAGTGAATCTTGGGAGTGGACGTAGGTGTTGGATACACCGAACCACTATAAAATCTTTGTGTTTGTCGTGCATTCATTATCTCTATCTCTATCTCCTTGTTTGTGCTTTATATTTGCATTGCATTTAATTTCATTTGTTTTAGAGCAGATAATTTTTTTAAAAGGTCAAATTTTTAAAGAACCCAATTCACCCCCCCCCCCTCTTGGGTTGCCATCTGGGCCAACAATCAGAACCATCGGATCATCGCCAATCGGATGGATCGCAATGGTCAGATCGATCATCGCTGATCGAATGGATCGCAACGGTCCGATCGATCATCGCAGATCGGGATCATGGCTTGGATCGATCGCAACCGTCAGATCATCACCGATCAAATGGATCGCAATGGTATGATCGATCATCGCCGATCGGGATCATGGCCTGGATCGATCGCAACCGTCGGATATCGATGCCGATCGAATGATCGCAACTGTCAGATCGATCATAGCCGATCAAAATCATGGCTTGGATCGATCGCAACCGTCGGATATCATCGCCGATCGGATGGATCGCAACCGTTGGATCGATCATCTCCGATCGGGATCATGGCTTGGATCGATCGCAACCGTCGGATCTTCGCCGATCGGATGGAGTGCAACGGTCCGATCGATCATCACCGATTGGGATCATGGGTTGCATCGATCGCAATCGTCGGATCGTCGCCGATCGGATGGATTGCAATGGTCCGATTGATCTTCGCCGATCGAGATTATGGCTTGGATCGATCGCAACCGTCGGATCGTCGCCAATCGGATGGAGTTCAATGGTTTGATCGATCATCATCGATCGCAACCATTGGATCATCGCCGATTGGATGGACTGCAATGGTCCGATCGATCATCGCCGATCGGGATCACGGCTTGGATTGATCGCAACCATCGAATCATCGCCGATCTGGAACGATTGCAAAGGTTCGATCGATCATCGCTAATCGGGATCATGGCTTGGATCGATCGCAACCGTCGGATCATCGCCGATCGGATGGACTCTAACGGTCCGATAGATCATCGCCGATCGGGATCATGGTTTGGATCGATCGCAACCGTCGGATCATCGCCGATCGGATGGACTGCAATGGTCCGATCGATCATCGCCGATCGGGATCATGGCTTAGATCGATCGCAACCGTCGGATCGTCGTTGATCAGAATGGATTGCAATGGTCCAATCGATCATCGCCGAACGGGATCATGGCTTGGATTGATCGCAACCATCGGATCATCGCCGATCTGATGGACTGCAACGGTCCGATCGATCATCGCCGATCGAGATCATAGCTTGGATCGATTGCAACCGTCGGATTGTCGCTGATCGGATGGATCGCAATGGTCGGATCGATCATCGCCGATCGGGATCATGGCTTGGATTGATCAGAATCATCGGATCGTCGCTGATCGGATGGATAGCAATGGTCCGATCGATCATCGCCGATCGGGATCATGGCTTGGATCGATCACAACCATCGAATATCGACACTGATCGAATGGATCGCAATGGTCCAATCGATCATCACTGATCGGGATCGTGGCTTGGATTGATCAGAACCATCGGATCATCGCCAATCGGATGGATCGTAACGGTCGGATCGATCATCGCCGATCGGATGGATTGCAACGGTCTGATCGATCATCGTAGATCAGGATCATGGTTTGGATCGATCATAACCGTCGGATCATCGCCGATCAGATGGATCACAATGGTACAATCGATCATCGCTGATTGGGATCATGGCCTGGATCGATCGCAACCATTGGATATCGACGCCGATCGGATGTATCGTAACTGTCGGATTGATCATCGCCGATCGGAATTATGGCTTGGATCGATCACAACTGTTGAATATTATCGCCGATCCGATGGATCGCAACCGTCGAATCGATCATCCCTGATCGGGATCATGACTTGGATAGATCGAAACCGTCGGATCGTCGCCGATCGGATGGATTGCAACGGTCCGATCGATCATCGCCGATCGGGATCATGGCTTGGATCGATCGCAACCGTCGGATCATCGATCGGATGGATTGCAATGGTCCGATCGATCATCGCCGATCAGGATCGTGGCTTGGATTGATCGCAACCATCGGATTGTCGCCGATCGGATGGATCGCAATGGTCGGATCGATCATCATCGGTCGGGATCATGGCTTAGATCCATCGCAACCATCGGATCATCGCCGATCGGATGGATCGCAACAGTCCGATCGATCATCGCAGATCGGGATCATGGCTTGGATCGATCACAACCATTGGATATCGACACCGATCGAATGGACGCAACGGTCCGATCGATCATCGCCGATCGGGATCATGGCTTGGATCGATCACAACCATTGGATCGTCGCCGTTCGGATGGAGTGCAACGGTCCGATCGATCATCATCGATTGGGATCATGGGTTGGATCGATCACAACCATTGGATCATCACCGATTGGATGGATTGCAACGGTCCGATCGATCTTCGCCGATCGGGATTATGGCTTGGATCGATCGCAACCATCGGATTGTCGCCAATCGAATAGAGTGCAACGGTCCGATCGATCATCACTGATCGGGATCATGGGTTGGATCGATCGCAACCATTGGATCATCGCCGATTGGATGGACTGCAACGGTCCGATCGATCATCGCCGATCGGGATCATGGCTTGGATCGATCGCAACCATCGGATCGTCGCCGATCTGGAAGGATTGCAAAGGTCCTATCGATCATCGCCGATCGGTATCATGGCTTGGATCGATTGCAACCGTCGGATCGTCGCTGATCGGATGGACTACAACGGTCTGATCGATCATCGCCGATCGGGATCATGGCTTGGATCGATCAAAACTGTTGGATCGTCACCGATCGGATGGATCGCAATGGTCGGATCGATCATCATCGATCGGGATCATGGCTTGGATCGATCGCAACCATCGGATCATCGCCGATCGGATGGATAGCAATGGTCCGATCAATCATCGCCGATCGGGATCATGGCTTGGATCGATCACAACCGTCGAATATCGACACCGATCGGATGGATCGCAATGGTCCGATCGATCATCGCTGATCGGGATCATGGCTTAGATTGATTGGAACCATCGGATCGGCGCCAATCGGATGGATCGCAACGGTCGGATCGATCATCACCAATCGGATGGATCGCAATGGTCCAATCGATCATCGCTGATTGGGATCATGGCTTGGATTGATCGAAACCATCGGATCATCGCCAATCGGATGGATCGCAATGGTCAGATCGATCATCACCGGTCGGATTGATCGCAACGGTCTGATCGATCATCGCAGATCGGGATCATGGTTTGGATCGATCACAATCGTCGGATTGTCGCTGATCAGATGGATCACAATGGTACGATAGATCATCGCTGATCAGGATCATGGCCTGGATCGATAGCAACCATCGGATATCGACGCCGACCGGATGGATCATAACTGTCGGATTGAACATCGCCGATCGGAATCATAGCTTGGATCGATCGCAACCGTCGGATATCATCACCGATCGGATGGATCGCAACCGTCGGATCTATCATCACTGATCAGGATCATGGCTTGGATCGATCGCAACCGTCGGATCATCGCCGATCGGATGGATTTCAATAGTCCGATCGATAATCGTCGATTAGGATCATGGCTTGGATCGATCGCAACCGTCGAATCATCGCCGATCGGATGGATTGCAACGGTCCGATCGATCATCACCGATCGGGATCGTGGCTTGGATTGATCGCAACCATCGGATTGTCGCCGATCGGATGGATCGCAACGGTCGGATTGATCATCACCGATTGGGATAATGGCTTAGATCCATCGCAACCATCGGATCATCGCCGATCGGATGGATCGCAATAGTCCAATCGATCATCACAGATCGGGATCATGGCTTGGATTGATCACAACCATCGAATATCGACACCGATCAGATGGACGCAACGGTCCTATCGATCATCGCCGATCGGGATCATGGCTTGGATCAATCGCAACCGTCGGATCGTCACCGTTCGGATGGAGTGCAACGGTCCGATCGATCATCACCGATCGGGATCATGGGTTGGATCGATCGCAACCGTCGGATCATCGCCGATCGGATGGATTGCAATGGTCCGATCGATCTTTGTCGATCGGGATTATGGCTTGGATCGATCGCAACCATTGGATCGTCGCCAATCGGATAGAGTGCAATGGTCCGATCGATCATCACCGATCGGGATCATGGGTTGGATCGATCGCAACCGTCAGATCGTCGCTGATTGGATGGACTGCAACGGTCTGATTGATCATCGCCGATTGGGATCATGGCTTGGACCGATCGCAACCATCGGATCATCGCCGATCGGGAAGGATTGCAATGGTCTGATCGATCATCGCCGATCGAGATCATGGCTTGGATCGATCGCAACCGTCGGATCGTCGCCGATCGGATGGACTGCAACGGCCCGATCGATCATCGCCTATCGGGATCATAGCTTGGATCGATCGCAACCGTTGGATCTTCGCCGATTGGATGGATCGCAATGGTCGGATCGATCATCATTGATCGGGATCATGGCTTGGATCGATCGCAATCGTCGGATCATCGCTGATCGGATGGATAGCAATGATCCGATTGATCATCACCGATCGGGATCATGGCTTGGATCGATCACAACCATCGAATATCGATGCTAATCGGATGGATCACAATAGTCCGATCGATCATCGCTGATCGGGATCATGGCTTGGATTGATTGGAACCGTCGGATCGGTGCCAATCGGATGGATCGCAAGGGTCGGATCGATTATCACCAATCGGATGGATCGCAATGGTCCAATAGATCATCGCTGATCGGGATCATGGCTTGGATTGATCAAAACCGTCGGATCATCACCAATCGGATGGATCGCAACGGTCGGACCGATCATCGCCGATCGGATTGATCACAATGGTCCGATCAATCATCGCATATCGGGATCATGGTTTGGATCGATCGCAACCATCGGATTGTCGCCGATCAGATGGATCACAATGGTATGATCGATCTTCGCTGATCGGGATCATGGCCTGGATCGATTGCAACCGTCGGATATCGACACCGATCAGATGGATCGCAACTGTCGGATCGATCATCGCCGATCAGAATCATGGCTTGGATCGATCGCAACCGTCGGATATCATCGCCGATCCGATGGATCGCAACCATCGGATCAATCATCACTAATTGGGATCATGGCTTGGATCGATCGCAACCGTTGGATCATCGCCGAACGGATGGATTGCAATGGTCCGATCGATCATCGCCGATCGGGATCATGGCTTGGATCGATCGCAACCGTTGGATCGTCGCCGATCGAAAGGATTGCAATGGTCCGATCGATCATCGCCGATAGGGATCGTGGCTTGGATTGATCGCAACCATCGGATTATCGCCGATCGAATGGATCACAACGGTCGGATCGATCATCACCGGTCGGGATCATGACTTAGATCCATCGCAACCATCGAATCATCGCCGATCGGATGGATCGCAACCGTTCGATCGATCATCGCAGATCGGGATCATGGCTTGGATCGATCACAACCATCGGATCGTTGCCGTTTGGATGGAGTGCAACGGTCCGATCGATCATCACCGAACGGGATCATGGGTTGGATCGATCGCAACCGTCAGATCGTCGCTGATCGGATGGATTGCAACGGTCCGATCGATCTTCACCGATCAAAATTATGGCTTGGATCGATCGTAACCGTCAGATCGTCGCCAATCGGATGGAGTGCAACGGTCCAATCGATCATCGCCGATCAGGATCATGGCTTGGATCGATCACAACCATTGGATCATCGCCAATCTGATGGATTGCAACGGTCTGATTGATCATCGCCGATCGGGATCATGGCTTGGATCGATCATAACCATCGGATCATCGCCGATCGAATGGATCGCAACGGTCTGATCGATCATCGCCGATCGGGATCATGATTTGGATCGATCGCAACCGTCGGATCATCACCAATCGGATGGACTACAACGGTCCGATCGATCATCACCGATCGGGATCATGGCTTGGATCGATCGCAACCGTCGGTTCATCACCGATCGGATGGATCGCAATGGTCAGATCGATCATCGTCGATCGGGTCATGGCTTGGATCGATCGCAATCGTTGGATCATCACCGATCGGATGGATAGCAATGGTCCTATCGATCATCGCCGATCGGGATCATGGCTTGGATCGATCACAATCGTCGAATATCGACGCCGATCGGATGAATCGCAATGGTCCGATCGATCATCGCTAATCGGGATCATGGCTTGGATTGATTGGAACCATCGGATCGGCGCCAATAGGATGGATCGCAATGGTCGGATCGATCATCGCCGATCGAATGGATCGCAACGGTCCGATCGATCATCGCAGATCAGGATCATGGCTTGGATCGATCACAACTATCGGATCATCGCCGATCAGATGGATCGCAACGGTCGGACCGATCATCGCCGATCGGATTGATCACAATGGTCCGATCAATCATCGCAGATCAGGATTATGGTTTGGATCGATCGCAACCGTTGGATCGTCGCCGATCAGATGGATCGCAATGGTACGATCGATCATCGCTGATCGGGATCATGGCCTGGATCGATCGCAACCATCGGATATCGATGCCGATCGGATGGATCGCAACTATCGGATCGATCATCGCCGATCGGAATCATGGCTTGGATTGATCGCAACCGTCGGATATCATCGCCGATCCGATGGATCACAACCATCGGATCGATCATCTCCGATCGGGATCATGGCTTGGATCGATCGCAACTGTCGGATCATTGCCGATCGGATGGATTGCAAAGGTCTGATAGATCATCGCCGATCGGGGCTTGGATCGATCGCAACTGCCGGATCATCGCCGATCTGATGGATTGCAACTGTCCAATCGATCATCATCGATCGAAATCATGGCTTAGATCGATCGCAACCGTTGGATTATCGTCGATCGGATGGATTGCAATGGTTGGATTGATCATCTCCGATCGGATCATGGCTTGGATCAATCTCAACCATCGGATCGTCGCCGATCGGATGGATCGCAACGGTCCGATTGATCATCGCAGATCGGGATCATGGCTTGGATCGATCAAAACCATTGGATATTGATGCCGATCGGATGGACACAACTGTCGGATCGATCATAGCCGATCGGAATCATGGCTTCGATCGATCACAACTGTCGGATATCGTCACCGATCGGATGGATCGCAACCATCGGATCGTCGCCGATCGGATGGATTGCAATGGTCTGATCGATCATCGCCGATCGGGATCAGGGCTTGGATCGATCGCAACCGCTGGATCATCACCGATCGGATGGATTGCAACTGTCCAATCGATCATCGCCGATCGGAATCATGGATTGGATCGATCGTAACCATCGAATTGTCGCCGATCGGATGGATCACAACGGTCGGATCGATCATCGTCGATCGAGATCATGGCTTGGATCAATCACAACCAATGGATCGTTGCCGATCGGATGGATCGCAATGGTCCGATCGATCATAGCTGATCGGGATCATGGCTTGGATCGAGCGCAATCGTCGGATCGTCGCCGATCGGATGGATTGCAATAGTCCGATCGATCATCGCCAATCGGGATCGTGGCTTGAATCGATCGCAACCATCGGATATCATCGTCGATCGAATGGATCGCAACCATCGGATCGATCATCGCCGATCGGTATCATGGCTTGGATTGATCGCAACCGTCGGAACGTCATCGATCGGGATGGATTGCAATGGTCGGATCGATCATCGCCGATCGGATCATGGCTTGGATTGATTGCAACCATTGGATCATCGCCGATCGGATGGATTGCAATGGTCCGATCGATCATCGTTGATTGGGATATTGGCTTGGATCGATCACAACCGTCGGATATCGTCACTGATCGGATGGATCGCAACCATCGAATCAATCATCACCGATCGGGATCATGGCTTGGATTGATCGCAACCATCGGATCGTCGCCGATCGGATGGATCGCAATGGTCGGATCGATCATTGTCGATCGAGATCATGGCTTGGATCGATCGCAACCGTCGGATCATCGCCGATAAGATGGATCGCAATGGTCCGATTGATCATCGCCGATCGGGGTCATAGCTTTGATCGATCGTAACCATCGGATCGTCGCCGATCGGATGGATCACAATGGTCTGATCGATCATCACCGATCGGGATCATGGCCTGGATCGATCGCAACTGTCGGATATAGATGCCGATCGGAAGGATCGCAACCGTCGGATCAATCATCGCCGATCGGAATCATGGCTTGGATCGATCGCAACCATCGGATCGTCGCCGATCGGGATGGATTGCAACGGTTCGATCAATCATCGCCGTTCAGGATCATGGATTGGATCCATCGCAACCGTCGGATCATCGCCAATCGGATGGACTGCAACGATCGGATCGATCATCGCCGATCGGGATCATGGCATGAATCGATCGCATCCATTAGATATCGTCGCCAATCGGATAGATCGCAACTGTTGGATCGATCATCGCCGATTGGGATCCTGGCTTGGATCGATCGCAACTGTTGGAACGTCACCGATCGGGATGGATTGCAAAGGTCCGATCGATCATCGCCGATCGGGATCATGGCTTGGATTCATTGCAACCATCGAATCATCGCCGATCGGATGGATTGCAACGGTCCGATCGATCATCGCCGATTGGGATCATGGCTTGGATCGATCGCAACTATCGGATATCGTCACCGATCGGATGGATCACAACCGTCAGATTGATCATCGCCGATCAGGATCATGGCTTCGATTGATCGCAACCGTCGGATCGTTGCTGATCAGATGGATCACAACGGTCGGATCGATCATTGATCGGGATCATCGCTTGGATCGATCCCAATCGTCGGATCATCGCCGATCGGGATCATGGCTTGGATCGATCGTCACCATCGGATCGTCGTCGATCAAATGGATCACAACGGAATGATCGATCATCGCCGATCGGGATCATGGCTTGGATCGATCGCAACCGTCGGATCATCGCCGATCAGATGGATCGCAATGTTCCGATCGATCATCGTCGATCTGGATCATGCCTTGGATCGATCGTAACGTCGGATCTTCGCTGATGGATGGATCCTAATGGTCCGATCGGGATCATGGCCTGGATCGATCGCAACCGTCGGATATCGATGCCCATCGGATGGATCGCAACCGTCGGATCAATCATCGCCAATCGAGATCATGGCTTGGATCGATCGCAATCGTCGGATCATCGCCAATCGGATGGATTGCAACTGTCCGATCAATCATCACCGATCGGGGTCTTATCTTGGATCGATCGATGGATCGCAACGGTTCGATCGATCATCGCCGATCGAGATCATGGCTTGGATCGATCGCATCCGTTGGATCGTCGCCGATCGGATGGACTGCAACGGTCCGATCGATCATCGCCGATCGGGATCATGGCTTGGATCGATCGCAACTGTTGGATCATCGCCGATTGGGATGGATTGCAATAGTCCGGTCAATCATCGCCGATCGGGATAATGGCTTGGATCGATCGAACTGTCGGATCGTTGCTGATCGGATGGATCGCAACAGTCGGATCGATAATCGCCGATTGGGATCATGGCTTGGATCGATCGCAACAGTTGGATCGTCGCCGATCGGATGGATCGCAATGGTCCGATCGATCATCGCTGATCGAGATCATCGATTGGATCGATCACAACCGTCGGATATCGACGCCGATCGTATGGATCGTAACGGTCCGATCGATCATCACCGATCGGGATCATGGCTTGGATCGATCGCAACCGTCGAATGGATCGTAATCATCGGATCGTCACCGATCGGATGGATCTCAATGGTCGGATCGGTCATTTCCGATCGGGATCATGTCTTGGATCGATCCCAACCATCGGAGCGTTGCTGATCGGATGGATCGCAACGGTCCGATCGATCATCGCCG
>UESW01001341.1:412140-428131 GCA_900491605.1 Calamus simplicifolius | reverse complement strand
GCAACCATCGGATATCATCGCCGATTGGATGGATCGCAACCATCGGATCGATCATCGCCGATCAGGATCATGGCTTGGATCGATCACAACCATTGGATCATCGCCAATCTGATGGATTGCAACGGTCTGATTGATCATCGCCGATCGGGATCATGGCTTGGATCGATCACAACCATCGGATCGTCGCCGATCGAATAGATCGCAACGGTCTGATCGATCATCGCCGATCGGGATCATGGCTTGGATCGATAGCAACCGTCGGATCATCGCCGATCGAATGGATCGCAACGGTCTGATCGATCATCGCCGATCGGGATCATGGCTTGGATCGATCGTAACCATCGGATCATCGCCGATCGGATGGATCGCAACGATCCAATCGATCATCGCCGATCGGGATCATGGCTTGGATCGATCGCAACCGTCGAATATCATCAACGATCGGATGGATCGCAACCGTTGGATCGATCATCGCCGATCGGGATCATGGCTTCGATCGATTACAACTGTGGGATCGTTGCCGATCGAATGAATGGCAACGGTCTGATCGATCATCGCCGATCGGGATCATAGCTTGGATCGATCGCAACCGTCGGATCATCGCCGATCGGATGGATCGCAACGGTCCGATCGATCATCGCTGATCGGGATTATGGCTTGGATCGGTCGCAACCATCGGATCGTTGCCGATCGAATGGACTGCAACGGTCCGATCGATCATTGCCGATCGGGATCAAGGCTTGGATCGATCGCAATCGTCAGATATCGTAGCCCATATGATGGATCGCAACCGTCGGATCGATCTTCGCCGATCGGGATCATGGCTTCGATTGATCGCAACCATCGAATCATCGCCGATCGGATGGATCGCAACGATCGGATCGATCATTGATCGGGATCATGGCTTGGATCGATCCCAACCGATGGATCGTCGTCGATTAGATGGATCGCACGGTCCAATCGATCATCGCCGATCGGGATCATGGCTTGGATCGATCGTAACCATCGGATCATCGCCAATCGGATGGATCACAACGGTCTGATCGATCATCACCGATCGGGATTATGGCTTGGATCGATCACAACCATCGGATCGTCGCCGATCGAATGGATCGCAATGTTCGGATCGATCATCGCCGATCGGTATCATGCCTTGGATCGATCGTAACCGTCGGATCATCGCCGATCGGATGGATCCCAATGGTCCGATCGGGATCATGGCCTGCATCGATCGCAACCATCGGATATCGATGCCAATCGGATGGATCGCAATTATCGGATCAATCATCGCCGATCGGAATCATGGCTTAGATCGATCGCAACCGTCGAATTGTCACCGATCGGGATGGATTGCAATGGTTCGATCGATCATCGCCGATCGGGGTCATGGCTTGGATTGATCGCAACCGTTGGATCGTCGCCGATCTGATAGATTGCAACGGTTCGATCGATCATCGCCGATCGAGATCATGGCTTGGATCGATCGCATCCGTTGGATCGTCGCCAATCGGATGGACTGCAACGGTCCGATCGATCATCGCCGATCAGGATCATGGCTTGGATCGATCCCAACCGATGGATCGTCGTCGATTAGATGGATCGCAACGGTCCAATCGATCATCGTCGATCGGGATCATGGCTTGGATCGATCGTAACCATCGGATCATCGCCGATCGGATGGATCACAACGGTCCGATCGATCATCGTCGATCGGGATTATGGCTTGGATCGATCACACCATTGGATCATCGCCGATCGAATGGATTGCAATGTTCGGATCGATCATCACCGATCGGGATCATGCCTTGGATCGATCGTAACCGTCGGATCATCGCCGATCTGATGGATCCCAATGGTCCGATCGGGATCATGGCCTGGATCGATCGCAACCATCGGATATCGATGCCAATCGGATGGATCGCAACTGTCGGATCAATCATCGCCGATCGGAATCATGGCTTAGATCGATCGCAACCGTCGAATCGTCGCCGATCGGGATGGATTGCAATGGTTCGATCGATCATCGCCGATCGGGGTCATGGCTTGGATCGATCGCAATCGTTGGATCGTCGCCGATCTGATCGATTGCAATGGTTTGATCGATCATCGCCGATCGAGATCATGGCTTGGATCGATCGCATCTGTCGGATCGTCGCCAATCGGATGGACTGCAACGGTCCGATCGATCATCGCCGATCGGGATCATGGCTTGGATCGATCGCAACTGTCGGATCGTCGCCTATTGGGATGGATTGCAATAGTCCGATCGATCAACGCCGATCGGGATCACGGCTTGGATCGATCGCAACCATCGGATCATCGCCGATCGGATGGATCGCAACAATCGGATCGATCATCGCCGATCGGGATCTTGGCTTGGATCGATCACAATCGTTGGATCGTCGCTGATCGAATGTATCGCAAAGGTCCGATCGATCATCGCTGATCGGGATCATCGATTGGATCGATCACAACCGCCGGTCGATGCTGATCGGATGGATCGTAACGGTCTGATCTATCATCACCGATCGGTATCATGGTTGGATCGATCGCAACCATCGGATATTGATGCCGATCGGATGGATCACAACCGTCGGATCGATCATCGCCAATCCGATCATGGCTTGGATCGATTCCAATCGTCGAATATTGTCCCCGATCGGATGGATCGCAACCGTCAGATCGATCATCTCTGATCGGGATCATGGCTTGGATTGATCGCAACCATCGGATCGTCACCGATCGGATGGATTGCAACGGTCCAATAGATCATCGCCGATCGGGATCAGGGCTTGGATCGATCACAACCGCCGGATCATCGCCGATTGGATGGATTGCAACTGTCCAATCGATCATCGCCGATCAAAATCTTAGCTTAGATCGATCGCAACCGTCGGATTGTCGCTGATTGAATGGATTGCAATGGTCGGATCGATCATCGCCGGTCAGGATCATGGCTTGGATCAATCGCAACCATCGGATCATCGCCGATCGGATGGATCGCAACAGTCCGATCGATCATCACAGATCGAAATCATGGCTTGGATCAATCACAACCATCGGATATCGATGCCGATTGGATGGACGCAATGGTCCGATCGATCTTCGCCGATCAGGATCATGGCTTAGATCCATCGCAACCGTCGGATATCGATGCTGTTCGGATGGATCGCAACTATCGGATCGATCATCGCCGATCGGAATCATGGCTTCGATTGATCGCTATCATTGGATCGTCGCCGATCTGATGGATCGTAACAGTCCGATCGATCATCGCCGATCGGGATCATGGCTTGGATCGATCGTAACCGTCGGATCATCACTGATCGGGATGGATTGCAACGGTCCGATCGATCATCGCCGATCGAGATCATGGCTTGGATCGATCGCAACCATTGGATCGTCGACGATCGGGATGGATTGCAATGGTTCGATTGATCATCGCAGATCGGGATCATGGCTTGTATTGATCCAACCGTTGTATCATCGCCGATCGGATGGATTGCAACGGTCCGATCGATCGTCGCCGATTGGGATCAAGGCTTGGATCGATCGCAATCGTCGGATATTATCACCGATCAGATGGATCGCAACCATCGTATCGATCCTTGCCGATCAGAAATGGCTTGGATTGATCGCAACCGTCGAATCGTTGCCGATCGGATGGATTGCAATGATCGGATCAATCATTTTCGATCGGGATCATGGCTTGGATCGATCCCAACCATCAGAGTGTTGCCGATCTGATTGATCGCAATGGTCTGATCGATCATCGCCGATCGTGATCATGGCTTGGATCGATCGTAAACATCGGATCATTGCCGATCTGATGGATCACAACGATCCGATCGATCATCGCCGATCGGGATCATGGCCTGGATCGATCACAACCGTTGGATATCGACACCGATCGGATGGATCACAACCGTCGGATCGATCATCGCTGATCGGAATCATGGCTTGGATCGATCGCAACCGTGGGATCATCGCCGATCGGATAGATCACAACGGTCTGATCGATCATCGCTGATGGAGATTATGGCTTGGATCGATCGCAACCGTCGGATCATCGCCGATCGGATGGACTACAATGGTCCGATCGATCATCGCCGATGGGGATCATGGCTTGAATCGATCGCATCCGTTGGATCGTTGTAGATCGGGATGGATTGCAATAGTCCGATCGATTATCGCCGATCGAAATCATGGCTTGGATCGATCATAACCATCGGATCGTTGTCCATTGGATGGATCACAACGGTCCGATCGATCCTTGCCGATCGGGATCATGGCTTGGATCGATCACAACCGTCGGATATCATCGCCGATCGAATGGATCGCAATGGTCGAGTCGATCATCCCCGATCGGGATCATGTCTTGGATCGATCGCAACCATCGGATACCGTCGCCGATCGGATGGATCGCAACCATCGGATCGATCGTAGTCGATCGGGATCATGGCCTAGGATCGATCGCAACCGTCGAAACATCACCGATCGGGATGGATTGCAATGGTGCGATCGATCATCGCCGATCGGGATCATGGCTTGGATTGATCGCAACCATCGGATCATCGCCGATCGGATGTATTGCAACGGTCCAATCGATCATCGCCGAATGGGATCATGGCTTGGATCGATCGCAACCATCGGATATCGTCACTGATCAGATGGATCGCAACCGTCGGATCGATCCTCGACGATCGGGATCATGGCTTGGATTGATCGCAACTGTTGGATCATCGCCGAACGGATGGATCACAACGGTCGGATCGATCATTGCCGATCGGGATCATGGCTTGGATCGATCACAATCATTGGATCGTCACCGTCTGATGGATCGCAACGGTCCGATCGATCATCGTCAATTTGGATCATGGCTTGGATCGATCGTAACCATTGGATCATCACCGATCGGATGGATCACAATGGTCCGATCGATCATCGCCGATCGGGATCATGGACTGGATCGATCGCAACCATCGGATATCGACGCCGATCGGATGGATCACAACCGTCGGATCGATCATCGCCGATCGGAGTTATGGATTGGATCGATCGCAATCGTGGCATCGTCGCCAATTGGATAGATCGCAACGGTCCGATCAATCATCGCCGATCGAGATTATGGCTTGGATCGATCGCAACCATCGGATCATCGCCGATCGGATGGACTGCAACGGTCTGATCGATATTGCGATCGGGATCATGGCTTGAATCGATCGCATCCGTCGGATCGTCGCCGATCGAGATGGATTGCAATAGTCTGATCGATCATCGCCGATCGGAATCATGGCTTGGATCGATCACAACCGTTGGATCGTTGTCCATCAGATGGATCGCAATGGTCCGATCGATCCTCGCCAATTGGGATCATGGCTTTGATCGATCCAAACCGTCGGATATCGTTGCCGATCGGATGGATTGCAACCATCGGATCGATCATCGCCGATCGAGATCATGGCTTGGATCGATCGCAACTGTCAGATATCATCGTCGATCGGATGGATCGCAACCGTTGGATCCATCATCTCCGATCGGGATCTTGGCTTGGATCGATCGCAACCATCGGATCATCGCCGATCGGATGGGTTGCAACAGTCCGATCGATCATCACCGATCGAGATCATGGCTTTGATCGATCGCAACCGTCGGATCGTTGCCCATCGGATGGATGGCAATGGTCTGATCGATCATTGCCGATTGGGATCATTGCTTGGATCGATTGAAATCATCGGATCGTCGCTAATCGGATGGACTACAACGGTCCGATAGATCATTGTCGATCGAAATCATGGCTTGGATCGATCGCAACCGTTAGATCATCGCTGATCAGATGGATTGCAACGGTCCGATCGATCATCGCTGATCGGGATCATCGCTTGGATCGATCGCAACTATCGAATCGTCGCCGATCGGATGGATCGCAACGGTCGGATCGATCAACGCCGATCGGGATCATGGCTTGGATCGATCGCAACCATCGGATTATCACCGATCGGATGGACTGCAACTATCCGATCGATCATCGTCGATCGGGATCATGGCTTGGATCGAGCGCAACCATCCGATCGTCGCCAATCGGATGGATTGCAACAGTCCGATTGATCATCGCCGATCGGGATTGTGGCTTGGATCGATCGCAACCGTTGGATATCGTCGCTGATCGGATGGATCGCAACCGTTGGATCGATCATCGCCGATTGGGATCATGGCTTGGATTGTTCGCAACCGTCAGAATGTTGCCGATCGGGATGGATTGCAATGGTCGGATCGATCATTGCCGATCGGGATCATGGCTTGGATTGATCGCAACCGTTGGATCATCGCTGATCGGATGGATTGCAACGGTCGGATCGATCATCGCCGATTGGGATCATGGCTTGGATCGATCGCAACCATAGGATATCGTCACCGATTGGATGGATCGAAACCATCGGATCAATCATCGCCGGTCGGGATCATGGCTTGGATTGATCGCAACCATCGAATCATCGCTGATTGGATGGATCGCAACGGTCGGATCGATCATTTCCGATCGGGATTATGGCTTGGATCGATCCCAACCATCGGATCGTCGCCGATCTGATGGATCGCAACGGTCCGATCGATCATCGTCGATCGGGATCATGGCTTGGATCGATCGTAACCATCGGATCATCGCCGATCGGATGGATCATAATGGTCTGATCGATCATCGCCGATCGGGATCATGGCCCGGATCGATCGCAACCGTCGGATATCGATGCCGATCAGATGGATGGCAACCGTCAGATCGATCATCGCCGATCAAAATCATGGCTTGCATTGATCGCAATGGTGGGATCGTTGCCGATCGGATCGATCGCAATGGTCTGATCGATCATCGTCGATCAAGATTATGGCTTGGATCGATCACAACCGTCGGATCGTCGCTGATCGGATGGACTACAATGGTCTGATCGATTAACGCCGATTGGGATCATGGCTTGAATCGATTGCATCCGTTGGATCGTCGCCGATCGGGATGGATTGCAATAGTCTGATCGATCATCGCCGATCAAAATCATGGCTTGGATCGATCACAACCGTCGGATCGTTATCCATCGGATGGATCGCAATGATCCGATCGATCCTCGCCGATCGGGATCATGCTTGGATCGATCACAACCGTCAAATATCATCGTCGATCGGATGGATCGCAACCATCGGATCGATCATTGCTGATCGGGATCATATCTTGGATCGATCACAACCGTCAGATATCGTCGCCGATCGAATGGATCGCAACCATCTGATCGATCATCGTCGGTCGGGATCATGGCTTGGATCGATCGCAACCGTCGGAATGTCGACGATCGGGATGGATTGCAATGGTGCGATCGATCATCGCCGATCGAGATCATGGCTTGAATCGATCGTAACCATCAGATCGTCGCCGATCGGATGGATCACAATGGTCTGATTGATCATCGCTGATCGGGATCATGGCCAGGATCGATCGCAACCATCGGATATCAATGCCAATCGGATGGATCGCAACCGTCGGATCGATCATCGCCGATCGGAGTCATGGCTTGGATCGATCGCAATCGTGGGATCATCGCCGATCAGATAGATCGCAACGGTCCGATCGATCTTCGCCGATCGAGATTATGGCTTGGATCGATCGCAACCGTCGGATCATCGCCGATTGGATGGACTGCAATGGTCTGATTGATCATCGCCGATCGGGATCATGGCTTGAATCGATCGCATCCATTGGATCGTCGCCGATCGAGATGGATTGCAATAGTCCGATCGATCATCACCGATCGGAATCATGGCTTGGATCGATCACAACCGTTGGATAGTTGTCCATTGGATGGATCGCAATGGTCCGATCGATCCTCGCTAATCGGGATCATAGCTTGGATTGATCCAAATCATCGGATATCATCGCCGATCGGATGGATCACAATCATCGGATCGATCATCGTCGATCGGGATCATGGCTTGGATCGATCGCAACCATCGGATATTGTCATCGATCGGATGGATCGCAACCGTCAGATCGATCATCACCGATTGGGATCATGGCTTGGATCGATCGCAATCGTTGGATCATCGCCGATCGGATGGGTTGCAATGGTCTGATCGATTATCGTCGATCGGGATCATGGCATCGATCAATCACAACCGTCGGATCATCGCCGATCGGATGGATGGCAATGGTTCGATCGATCATCGCTGATCGGGATCATGGCTTGGATCGATCGCAACCGTCGGATCATTATCGATCGGATGGATCGCAACGGTATGATCGATCATTGCTGATCGGGATCAAGGCTTGGATCGATCGCAATAGTCGGATCGTCGCCGATCGGATGGATCGCAACGGTTCGATCGATCATCGCCGATCGGGATCATGGCTTGGATCAATCGCAACCGTCGGATCGTCGCTGATCGGATGCACTGCAACGGTCCGATAGATCATCGCCGATCGAAATCATGGCTTGGATCAATTGTAACCGTTGGATCATCGCTGATCATATGGATTACAACGGTCTAATCGATCATCGCTGATCGGGATCATCGCTTGGATTGATCGCAACCGTCAGAACATCGCCGATCGGGATGGATTGCAATGGTCGGATCGATCATCGCCGATTGGGATCATGACTTGGATTGATCGCAACCATTGGATCATCGCTGATCGGATGGATTGCAATGGTCCGATTGATCATCGCCGATTGGGATTATGGCTTGGATCAATCCAACCGTCGGATATCGTCATCGATCGGATGGATCGCAACCGTCGGATCGATCATCGCCGATCAGTATCACGGCTTGGATTGATCGCAACCATCGGATCATCGCCGATCGGATGGATCACAACGGTCGGATCGATCATTGCCGATCGGAATCATGGATTGGATCGATCGCAACCGTCGGATCATCGCCGATCTAATGGATTGCAACAGTCCGATTGATCATCGCTGAACGAGATCATAGCTTGGATCGATCGTAACCATCGGATCGTTGCCGATCGGATGGATGACAATGGTCTGATCGATCATCGCTGATCGAGATCATGGCTTGGATCAATCGCATCCGTCGGATCGTGATCGATCGGATGGACTGCAATGGTCCGATTGATCATCGCCGATCATGATCATGGCTTGGATCGATCGCAACTGTTGGATCGTCGTCGATTGGATGTATTGCTATAGTCCGATCGATCATCGCCGATTGGGATCATGGCTTGGATCGATCGCAATCGTCGGAACGTCGCCGATCGGATGGATTGCAACAATCGGATCGATCATCGCCGATCATGATCTTGGCTTGCATCGATCGTAACCGTTGGATCATCGCCGATCGGATGGATCGCAACGGTCCGATTGATCATCGCTAATCGGGATTATTAATTTGATCGATCACAACTGTCGGATATCGATACCGATCGAATGGATCGTAACAGTCTGATCTATCATCACCGATCGGGATCATGGCTTCGATCGATCGCAACCGTTGGATATTGATGTCGATCGGATGGATTGCAACCATTGGATCAATCATCGTCGATCCGAATCATGGCTTGGATCGATCGCAATCGTCGGATCGCTCATCTCCAATCGGGATCATGGCTTGGATCGATCGCAACTGTCGGATTGTCACCGACCGGATGGATTGCAACGGTCCGATCGATCATCACCAATCGGTATCAAGGCTTGGATTGATCGTAACCATCGGATCATCACCGATCGGATGGATTGCAACTATCCAATCAATCATTACCGATCAGAATCTTGGCTTAGATCGATCGCAACCATCGGATCGTCGCCGATCGGAAGGATCGCAACGGTCTGATCGATCATCGCAGATCGGGATCATGGCTTGGATCAATCACAACTGTCAGATATCGATGCCGATCGGATGGACGCAACGGTCCGATCGATCTTCGCCGATCGGTATCATGGCTTGGATCGATCGCAACCTTTAGATATCGACGTTATTCGGATGGATCACAATCGTCGGATCGATCATCGCCGATCGGAATCATGGCTTCGATTGATCGCAACCGTCGGATCGTCGCCGATCGGATTGATCGCAATGCTCCGATCGATCATCGCCGATCAGAATCATGGCTTGGATCGATTGCAACCGTCGGATCATCACCGATTGGATGGATCAAAATGGACGGATCGATCGCAACCGTTGGATCGTCGCTGATCAGAATGGATTGCAAAGGTCCGATCGATCATCGCCGATCAAGATCATGGCTTGGATCGATCGCAAATGTTGGATCGTCGACGATCGGGATGGATTGCAATGGTCCGATCGATCATCGCTGATCAGGATCATGTCTTGGATTGATCCAACCGCCGGATCATCGCCGATCGGATGCATTGCAACGGTTCGATCAATCATCGCCGATTAGGATCAAGGCTTGGATCGATCGCAACCATCGGATATCATCACCAATCGGATGGATCGCAACCATCGGATCGATCCTTGCCGATCGTGATAATGGCTTGGATTGATCGCAACCATCGGATCGTTGCCGATCGAATGGATCGCAACAGTCGGATCGATCATTTCCGATCGGGATCATGGCTTGGATTGATCCCAACCATCGCAGCGTCGCCGATCTGATGGATCGCAACGGTCCGATCGATCATCGCCGATCGTGATCATGACTTGGATCGATCGTAACCATCGGATCATTGCCGATCAGATGGATCACAACGGTCCGATCGATCATCGCCAATCGGGATCATGGCCTGGATCGATCGCAACCATCGGATATCGATGCCGATCGGATGGATCGCAACCGTCGGATCGATCATCGCCGATCGGAATCATGGCTTGGATCGATCGCAATCGTGGGATCATCGCCGATCGGATAAATCGCAACGGTCCGATCGATCATCGCCGATCGAGATTATGGCTTGGATCGATCGCACCATCGGATTATCGCCGATCGGATGGACTGCTATGGTCCGATCGATCATCGCCAATGAGGATCATGGTTTGAATCGATCGCATCCGTCGGATCGTCGCCGATCGGGATGGATTGCAATAGTCTGATCGATCATCGCCGATCGAAATCATGGCATAGATCGATCTCAACCATCGGTTCGTTGTCCATCGGATGGATCGTAACGGTCCGATCGATCCTCACCGATCGGGATCACGGTTTGGATCGATCACAACTGTCGGATATCATCGCTGATCGAATATATCACGTCGGATCGATCGCCGATCGGGATCGGATCGCAACCGTCGGATCGATGATCGGGATCATGCTTGGATCGATCGCAACCATCGGAACGTCGCCGATCGGGATGGATTGCAATGGTGCGATCGATCATCGCCGATTGGGATCATGGCTTGGATCGATCGCAACCATCAGATCGTCGCCGATCGGATGGATCAAACGGTCCGATCGATCATCGCCGATTGGGATCATGGCTTGATCGGATCGATCGCAATCGTCGGAACATCGCCGATCGGGATGATTGCAATGGTTCGATCGATCATCGCCGATCGGGATCATGGCTTGGATTGATCGCAACCATCGGATCGTCGCTGATCGGATGGATGCAATGGTCCGATCGATCATCGCCGATCGGGATCATGGCTTGGATCGATCGCATCGTCGGATCATCGCCGATCGGGATGGATTGCAATAGATCGATCATCGCCGATCGGGATCATGGCTTGGATCGATCACAACCGTCGGATCGTGCCATCGGATGGATCGCAACATCGATCCGCCGATCGGGATCATGGCTTGGATCGATCACAACCGTCGGATATCATCGCCGATCGGATGGATCGTCGGATCGGATCGGGATCAATCGATCGCAACCATCGGATATCGGCCGATCGATGGATCGATCGGATCGATCGCCGATCGGATCATGGCTTGATTGATCACAACCGTCGAATCGTCGCCGATCGGGATGGATTGCAATGGTGCGATCGATCATCGCCGATCAGGATCATGGCTTGGATCGATCGTAACCATCGGATCATCGCCGATCGGATGGATCGCAATGTCCGATCGATCATCGAATGGGATCATGGCTGGATCATCGCAACCGTCGGATATCGATGCCGATCGGATGGATCGCAACCGTCGGATCGATCATCGCCGATCGGATCATGGCTTGGATCGATCGCAATCGTCGGATCATCATCGATCATATGATCATAGTCCGATCGATCATCGCCGATCGGATCATGGCTTGGATCGATCGCAACCGTCGGATCATCGCCGATCGGATGGATCGCAATGGTCGATCGATCATCGCTGATCGGATCATGGCTTGGATCGATCGCAACCGTCGGATCGTTGCCGATCGGATGGATTGCAACGGTCCGATCGATCATCGCCGATCGGGATCATGGCTTGGATCGATCACAACCATCGGATCATTGCGATCGGATGGATCGCAATGGTCCGATCGATCCTCGAATCGGGATCATGGCTTGGATCGATCGCAACCGTCGAATATCATCGCCGATCGGATGGATCACAACCGTCGGATCGATCATCGCCGATCGGATCATGGCTTGGATCGATCGCAACCGTCGGATATCGCGATCGGATGGATCGCAACCATCGGATCGATCATCACCGATCGGGATCATGGCTTGGATCGATCGCAATCATCGATCATCGCCGATCGGATGGGTTGCAACGGTCCGATCGATCATCGCCGATCGGGATCATGGCTCGGATCAATCGCAACCATCGGATCATCATCGATCGGATGGATGGCAACGGTCTGATCGATCATCGCCGATCGGGATCATGGCTTGGATCGATCGCAACCGTCGGATCGTCATCGATCGGATGGATCGCAACGGTCTGATCGATCATCGCTGATCGGATCATGGCTTGGATCGATCGCAACCATCGGATATCGCCGATCGGATGGATCGCAACGGTCCGATCGATCATCGCCGATCGGGATCATGGCTTGGATCGATCGCAACCGTCGGATCATCGCCGATCGGATTCGCATCCGATCGATCATCTCCGATCGGAATCATGGCTTGATCAATCGCAACCGTCGGATCATCGCTGATCAGATGATTGCAACGGTCTGATCGATCATCGCTGATCGGGATCATCGCTTGGATTGATCGCAACCGTCGAACGTCGCCGATCGGGATGGATTGCAATGGTCGGATCGATCATCTCCGATCGGGATCATGGCTTGGATCGATCGCAACCATCGGATCATCGCTGATCGGATGGATTGCAACGGTCCGATCGATCATCGCCGATTGGGATCATGGCTTGGATCGATCGCAACCATCGGATATCATCACCGATCGGATGGATCGCAACCGTCGGATCGATCATCGCCGATCGGGATCATGGCTTGGATTGATCGCAACCATCGGATCGTTGCCGATCGGATGGATCGCAATGGTCGGATCGATCATTGCCGATCGGATCATGGCTTGGATCGATCGCAACCATCGGATCATCGCCGATCTGATGGATCACAATGGTCCGATTGATCATCGCCGATCGGATCATGGCTTGGATCGATCGTAACCATCGGATCGTCGCTGATCGGATGGATCACAACGGTCTGATCGATCATCGCCGATCGGGATCATGGCCTGGATCGATAGCAATCGTCGGATATTGATGCCGATCAGATGGATCGCAACCGTCGGATCGATCATCGCCGATCAGAATCATGGCTTGGATCGATCGCAACCGTCGGATCGTCGCCGATCGGGTTGGATTGCAACGGTCCGATCGATCATCACTGATCGGGATCATGGATTGGATCGATCGCAATCGTCGGATCATCGCTGATCGGATGGACTGCAATGGTCGATCGATCATCGCCGATCGGGATCATGGCTTGAATCGATCGCATCCGTCGGATATCATCGCCGATCGGATTGGATCGCAACCGTCGGATCGTCATCGCCGATCGGGATCCTGGCTTGGATCGATCGCAACCGTTGGAACGTCGCTGATCGGGATGGATTGCAATGGTTCGATCGATCATCGCCGATCGAGATCATGGCTTGGATTGATCGCAACCATCAGATCATCGCCGATCGGATGGATTGCAACGGTCCGATCGATCATCGCCGATTGGGATCATGGCTTGGATCGATCGCAACCGTCGGATATCGTCATCGATCGGATGGATCGCAACCGTCGGATCGATCATCGACGATTGGGATCATGGCTTCGATTGATCACAACCATCGGATCGTCGCCGATCGGATGGATCGTAATAGTCGGATCGATCATTGATCGGGATCATGGCTTGGATCGATCCCAACCGTTGGATCGGATCTGATGGATCGTCGATCGATCATCGCCGATCGGATCATTGCTTGATTGATCGTAACCATCGGATCGTCGCCGATCCGGTCCGATCGATCATCGCCGATCGGGATCATGGCTTGGATCGATCGCAACCATCGGATATCGATGCCGATCGGATGGATCGCAACCGTCGGATCGATGGTCATCGATCGGAATCATGGCTTGGATCGATCGCAACCGTGGGATCTTCACCGATCGGATAGATCGCAACTGGTCCGATCGATCATCGCCGATCGAGATTATGGCTTGGATCGATCGCAACAGTCGGATCGTCGCCGATCGGATGGACTGCAACGGTCCGATCGATCATCGCCGATCGGGATCATGGCTTGAATCGATCGCATTCGTCGGATCATCGCCGATCGGGATGGATTGCAATAGTCCGATCGATCATCGCCGATCGAAATCATGGCTTGGATCGATCACAACCATCGGATCATTGTCCATCGGATGGATCACAATTCTGATCGATCCTCGCCGATCAGGATCATGGCTTGGATCGATCACAACCATTGGATATCGTCACCGATCGGCTAGATCACAACCGTCGGATCGAACATCGCCGATCGGGATCATGGCTTGGATCGATCGCAACCATCGGATATCGTCACCGATCGGATGGATCGCAACCTTCGGATCGATCATCGCTGATCGAGATCATGGCTTGGATCGATCGCAACCATCGGATCGTCGCCGATCGAATGGGTTGCAATGGTCTGATCGATTATCACCGATCGGGATCATGGCTTCGATCTATCGCAACCGTCGAAACGTCGCCGATCGGATGGATGGCAATGGTCTGATCGATCATCGCTGATCGAAATCATGGCTTGGATCGATTGCAACCGTTGGATATCGTCTCTGATCGAATGGATCACAACCGTTAGATCAAACATCGCCGATCGAGATTATGGCTTGGATCGATCGCAACCGTCGGATCATCGCCGATCGGATCAATCCCAACGGTCCGATCGATCATTGCTGATCAGATCATGGCTTGGATCGATCGCAATCGTCGGATCGTCACCGATCGGATGGATCACAATGGTCCGATCGATCATCGCTGATCAGGATCATGGCTTGGATTGATCCAACCGTCGGATCATTGCCGATCGGATGGACTGTAATGGTCTGATAGATCATCGCTGATCGGAATCATTGCTTGGATCGATCGCAACCTTTGGATCATCGTCGATTGGATGGATTGCAACGGTCCAATCGATCATTGTTGATCGGGATCATGGCTTGGATTGATCGCAACCGTCGGATCATCGCCGATTGGATGGATCGCAATGGTCCGATCGATCATTGCCGATCGGGATCATGGCTTGGATCGATCGCAACCATCGGATCATCGCCGATCGGATGAACTGCAACGGTCCGATCGATCATCGCCAATCGGGATCATGGCTTGGATCGATCGCAACCGTCGGATCGTCGCCGATCGAATGGATTGCAATGGTCCGATCGATCATCGCCGATTGGGATCAAGGCTTGGATCGATCGCAATCGTCAGATATCATAGCCCATCGGATGGATCGCAACCGTCGGATCGATTATCGCCGATCGGGATCATGGCTTGGATCGATCGCAATCATCGGATCATCATCGATCGGATGGATCGCAATGGTCCGATAGATCATCGCCGATCGG
>UESW01001341.1:385468-406624 GCA_900491605.1 Calamus simplicifolius | reverse complement strand
AGACGATCGATCATCGCCGATCGGGATCATGTCTTGGATCGATCGCAACCGTCGGATCATCGCCGATCGGATGGATTGCAACAGTCGGATCGATCATCGCCGATCGGGATCATGGCTTGATCGATCACAACCGTTGGATCGTCGCCGATCGAATGGATCGCAACAGTCCGATCGATCATCGCTGATCAGGATCATCGATTGGATCGATCACAATCGTCGGATATCGATGCAATTGGATGGATCGCAACGGTTCGATCGACCATCGCCGATCAGGATCATGGCTTGGATCAATCACAACTGTCGGATATCGATGCTGATCGGATGAATCGCAACCGTCGGATCGATCATCGCCGATCCGAATCATGGCTTGGATCGATCGCAGCAGTCGATCGTCGCCGATCGGATGGATCGCAACGGTCCGATCGATCATTGCCGATTAGGTTCATGGCTTGGATCGATCGCAACCGTCGGATCGTCGCCGATCGGATGGATCGCAACGGTCCGATCGATTATCGCCGATTAGGATCATGGCTTGGATCGATCGCAACCGTTGGATCATCGCCGATCGGTATGGATTGCAATGTCCGTTCAATCATCGTCGATCTAGATATGGCTTTGATCGATCGCAACCGTCGGATCGCCATCGATCAGATGGATCGCAACGGTCTGATCGATCATCGCCGATCGGGATCGTGGCTTGATCGATCGCAACCGTCAGATTGAAATTTAGAAATTCGTTACTTAAAAATTTTGTTTATTAAAAAATCAAAATTAAAAAAATTAAAAATTTAAAAAAGTTCATTAATTCTGCGAGACACTTAGTTGCGTCGCTATTTAGCAATTAATTAGCGACGCATCACATATAATATATATATATAATAAACTATAATAATTACTAAATGAAAATAAAAATATTATAAATTTATAATTTTTAGCGATGCATATTGCATCACTATACAACGACGCATGAATTGCGTCGCTATACAGCGACGCATTTAGTGCATCGCAAATTTCCCGCCAACGTGTGGTTAGGCGCCATTTTAGGGTTTAGGGTTTTTAGGGTTTAGGGTTAGGGTTCACTACGAGAAAATACAGAAATAGTGACGCAATTAGTGACTCATTTTTGCGTCACTAAATTGCGATCAAATTGCGACAACTCAGCGAGAAAAACAAATAGCGACGCCATTAGCGACGCAAAAAAATGCATCGCTAAATAGCAACACATTAGGGACGCAAAAAATTAGAAAAAAAAAAAAGTCGTCAATATAGCGATGCAATGATTGGGTCGCTATTTAGCGACGCATATGCCAAAAAAATAAAAAAAATTTAATTTTAATTTAGGGATGCAATAATGCGTCGCTATATCGCAAAACATATTTGCATCGCTAAATAGCGACGCATTAGCGATGCAAAAACCCAAAAAATTAAAAAAAATCGTTAATATTGTGATGCAATGATTGCGTCGTTATTTAGCGACGCATATACCAAAAAAATAAAAAAATAAATTTTTAATTTAGCGATGCAATAATGTGTCATTATATTGCAACGTAATATTTGCGTCGCTAAATAGCAACGAAAAAACCAAGAAAATTTTAAAAATTCATTATTATAGCGACGCAATCAATGCGTTGCTAAATAGTGATGCATTAGCGACACATATATCCAACCGTCTCTATCTAGCGACACATATATTTTAATTAATCAATGTAATAATGCATCTCTATTTAGCGACACATATATCCAACCGTGGGATCATCGCCGATCGGATGGATCGCAACGGTCCAATCGATCATCGCCGATCAGGATCATGGATTGGATCGATCGCAACCATCGGATATCGTCGCCGATTGGATGGATCGCAACCATCGGATCGATCATCGTCGATCGGGATCATAGCTTGGATCGATCAAAACCGTCGGATCGTCGCCGATCGGATGGATCGCAATGGTCCGATCGATCATCACCGATTGGGATCATGGCTTGGATCGATCGGAACCATCGGATATCGATGCCGATCAGATGTATCGCAACCGTCGGATCGATCATCGCCGATTGGAATCATGACTTGGATCGATCGCAACCGTTGGATCGTCGCTGATCGGATGGATTGTAACGGTCCGATCGATCATCACCGATCAAGATCATGGCTTGGATTGATCGCAACCGTTGAATCATCGCCGATTGGATGGATCGCAATGGTCCGATCGATCGTCGCCGATCGGGTTCATATCTTGGATCGATCGCAACCGTCGGATCGCAGATCGGGATGGATTGTAATGGTTCAATCGATCATCGCCATTCTGGATCATGGCTTGGATCGATTGCCACCGTCGGATCATCGCCGATCGAATGGATCGCAACGGTCTGATCGATCATCGCCGATCGGGATCATGGCTTGGATCGATCGCAACTATCAGATCAAAATTTAAAAATTTGTTACTTAAAAATTTTGTTTATTAAAAAATCAAAAATTAAAAAAATTTGTTAATTCTGCGCGCAATTAGTTGCATCGCTATTTAGCGACTAATTAGCGACGCATATCACTATATAATATTATATATAATAAACTATAATAATTACTAAATAAAAATAAAATATCATTATAATTTTAATTTTTAGCGACGCAATATTGCATCGCTATACAACGACACACTGAATTGCATCGCTATACAACGATGCATTTTAGTGCGTCACAAATTTCCCGCCAAGGCGTGGTTAAGCGCCATTTTAGGGTTTAGGGTTTAGGGTTTAGGGTTTTTATGGTTTTTAGGGTTTAGGGTTAGGGTTTAGGGTTTTTAGGGTTTAGGGTTTATGGTTTAGGGTTTAGGGTTCACTACAAGAAAATACAAAAATAGCGACGCCAATTTAGCGACGCATTTTTGCGTCCCTAAATTGCGACAACTCTGTGAGAAAAACAAATAGCGACGCCATTAGCAACGAATTAGCAACGCAAAAAATCAGAAAAATAAAAAAAATATCAATATAGCAACGCAATGATTGCATCGCTATTTAGCGATGCATTTGCCCAAAAAATAAAAAAAATTAATTTTAATTTAGGGACGCAACAATGCATCGCTATATTGCGACACAATATTTTTGTCGCTAAATTGCGACGCATTAGCGATGCAAAAACCCAAAAAATTAAAAAAATCATTAATATTACGATGCAATGATTGCGTCATTATTTTGCGATGCATAAGCCAAAAAAATTAAAAAAAATTAATTTTTAATTTAGCGATGTAATAATGCGTCGTTATTTAGCGACGTATATATCCAACCGTCGGTTTGTCGCCGATCGGATTGATCGCAACAGTCCAATCGATCATCGCCGATCGGGATCATAGCTTGGATCGATCGCAACCGTTAGATATCATCGCCGATTGGATGAATTGCAATGGTCTGATCGATCATCACCGATCGGGATCATGTCTTGGATTGATCGCAACAGTCGGATCATCACTGATCGGATGGATCGCAATGGTCCGATCGATCATCGCCGATCAGGATCATGTCTTGGATCGATCGCAACTGTCGGATCATCACCGATCGGATGGATCGTAATGGTCCGATCGATCATCGCCGATCAGGATCATGGCCTAGATCAATCGCAACCGTCGAATATCGATGCCGATCGAATGGATCGTAACTATTGGATCGATCATCATCGATCAGAATCATGGCTTGAATCGATCGCGACCGTCGGATTGTCGCCGATCGGATGGATTGCAACGGTCCGATCGATCTTCATCGATCGAGATTATGGCTTGGATCGATCAAAACTGTCGGATCGTCGCTGATCGGATGGAGTGGAACGGTCCGATCGATCATCACCGATCGGGATCATGGGTTGGATCGATCGCAACCGTTGGATCATCGCTGAACGAATGGACTGCAATGGTCCGATCGATCATCGCCGATCGAGATCATGGCTTGGATCGATCGCAACCGTCGGATCGTCGCCGATCAGATGGACTACAATGGTCCGATCGATCATTGCCGATTGGGATCATGGGTTGGATCGATCGCAGCCATCGGATCATCGTCGATCGGATGGACTGTAATTGTTCGATCGATCATCGCTGATCGGGATCATGGCATGGATCGATTGCAACCGTCTAATCATCGCCGATTGGGATGGATTGCAATGGTCTGATCGATCATTGTCGATCAGGATCATGACTTAGATCGATCGCAACCATCAGATCATCGCCGATCGGATGGACTGCAACGGCCCGATCGATCATCGCCGATCGAGATCATGTCTTGGATCGATTGCAACCGTCGGATCGTCACTGATCGGATGGATCGCAATGGTCGGATCGATCATCGCCAATCGGGATCATGGCTTGGATCAATCGGAACCGTCGGGTCGTCACCGATCGAATGGATAGCAATGGTCTGATCGATCATCGCCTATCGGGATCATGGCTTGGATTGATCACAACCGTCAAATATCAATGCCGATCGAATGGATAGCAACAGTCCGATCGATCATCGCTGATTGGGATCATGGCTTGGATTAATCGGAACCATCGGATCATCGCCAATCAGATGGATCGCAACGATCGGATCGATATCACCGATCGAATGGATCGCAATGGTCCGATTGATCATCGCTGATCGGGATCACGGCTTGGACCGATTGCAACCATCGGATCGTCACCGATCCGATGGATCGCAATGGTACGATCGATCATTACCGATCGAAATCATGGTCTAGATCGATCGCAATCGTTGGATATCGACGCTGATCGGATGGATCGCAACCGTCGGATCGATCATCACCGATCGGAATCATGGCTTGGATCGATCGCAACCGTCAGATATCATCGCCGATCGGATGGACCACAACCATCGGATCGATCATCACTGATCGGGATCATGGCTTGGATCGATCGCAACCATCGGATCGTTGCCGATCGGATGGATTGCAACGGTCCGATCGATCATCGCTGATCGGGATCATAGCTTGGATCGATCGCAACCGTAGGATCATCGCTGATCGGATGGATTGCAATGGTTCGATCGATCATCATCGATCGGGATCATGGCTTGGATCGATCGCAACCGTCGGATTCTCACCGATCGGATGAATCGCAATGGTCGGATTGATCATTATCGGTCGGGATCATGGCTTGGATCCATCGCAACCGTCGGATTCTCACCGATTGGATGGATCGCAATGGTCAGATCGATCATCTCCAGTCGGGATCATGGCTTGGATCCATTGCAACCATCGGATCGTCGCCGATCGGATGGATCGCAATGGTCCGATCGATCATCGCATATCAGGATCATGGCTTGGATCGATCACAATCGTCGGATATCGATGCCGATCGGTTGGACGCAACGGTCTGATCGATCATCGCTGATCGGGATCATGGCTTTGATCGATCGCAACCATCAGATATCAACGCTGATCGGATGGATCGCAACCATCGGATCGATCATCGCCGATCGAAATCATAGCTTCGATTGATCGTAACCGTTGGATCATCGCCGATCAGATGGATCGCAATGGTCCGATCGATCATCTCCGATCGGGATCATGGCTTGGATCGATCGCAACCATTGGATCATCACCGATCGATGGATCGCAATGGTCGGATCGATCATCGCCGATCGGGATCATGGCTTGGAGTGATTGCAACTGTCGGATCGTCGCCGATCGGATGGATCGCAACGGTCCGATCGATCTTCATCGATCAGGATTATGGCTTGGATCGATCGCAACCATCGGATCATCGCCGATCGAATGGAGTGCAACAGTCGAATCGATCATCACCGATCGGGATCATGGGTTGGATCGATCGCAACCGTCGGATCATCACCGATCGGATGGATTGCAACGGTCCGATCGATCGTCGCCGATCGGGATTATGGCTTGGATCGATCGCAATCGTCGGATCGTCGCCGATCGGATGGAGTGCAACGGTCCGATCGATCATCACCGATCGGGATCATGGGTTGTGTTGATGCCAAGTCACCTTCTTCAAGCGCCGGGGAAAGCGGACGTCCTCCTCGCCGGACTCTCTGCAAGAAAAGTCCCCGGTGACCGAATGCTCCGGTGGGGACCCTCCGACGCTCAAGTTAGTTACTTGGGATCAGACTAGAACTCGCTAGCCAAAGAAGCTAGAGAGTTAGGGTTTTACTAGCAAGAAGAAGACTAGAAAAACTCAGCTTCAAGAGATCCCCACTTATCTTGAGAGTTTGGCTTTTTATACCTATTCAAAGACCCACCTTTCCGTCCCAGAAGATCGCTGAATTCGGGGAGCCTCGTGCGATAACAGACAAAAAGGTGAGGCTTGACATTTACGGGTCGTACTATTACCGTGCGCGTCGGAGGCATCCTGCGTTACCTGTCAGTACGGCTTCACAGGTGTCTGGCAACTATGGTTGCATTTGGTGCGCGCCGTTGCTCGACGTGACCGCGCATAGTTGCAAGTGGTAGTGAACCATACTCCGTAACGGGGCATGGTCATGCACAGCGACACATATCCAGTGCGCCATACGCCGTTATGAGGTATGGTCGCTAGCAGCCATGGGCGCACGGTGGGCCATGTGGGCGCGCCAGGCGGCCCGAAGCTGCCGCTGGGTTCGAAGGCCGGTTCATGTACTAAGCATTGCTCCCGCACTCTGAGACCAGAGGGGGTCTCGGAGGTGAGATGATACTGGTGCACCCCGAGATCGGAGGGGGGTCTTGGGGTTGAGATGCGGTGACCTCACCCCGAGACCGATGAGGGTCTCGGGGGTGAGATGATACTGGTGCACCCTGAGACCGAAGGGGGGTCTCAGGGTTGAGATGCGATGACCTCACCCCGAGACTGAAGGGGGTCTCGGGGGTGAGATGATACTAGTGCACCCCGAGACTGGAGGGGGTCTTGGGGTTGAGATGCGGTGACCTCACCCCGAGACCGGAGGGGGTCTCGAGGGTGAGATGATACTGGTGCACCCCGAGACCGGAGGGGGCTCTCGGGGTTGAGATGCGGTGACCTCACCCCGAGACCGGAGGGGGTCTCGGGGGTGAGATGATACTGGTGCACCCCGAGACCGGAGGGGGGTCTCGGGGTTGAGATGCGGTGACCTCACCCCGAGACCGGTGGGGTCTCGGGGGTGAGATGATAATGGTGCACCCCGAGACCGGAGGGGGTGGTCTTGGGGTTGAGATGCAGTGACCTCACCCCGAGACTGGTGGGGGTCTCGGGGGTGAGATGATACTGGCGTACCCCGAGACCGGAGGGGGGTCTCGGGGTTGAGATGCGGTGACCTCACCCCGAGATTGGAGGGGTTCTAGGGGGTGAGATGATACTGGTGCACCCCGAGACCGGAGGGGGGTCTCGGGGTCGGGGTGTTCGGGGTCTTACCGGATTTTAGCAGAGCTGGGGGTTGAATAACTCCTTAGAGATGGAGTCCTCCAGGCGAACGCTTGGCGAAACCAACACCGATGCCGGACAATGAGGTGTTTCCAGGGCTAGGGGAGGACCTCCGTTAGCTGCCGCTACCATTTATTCTAACGGCACTGAATCAGCCACATCAGGTTGGATCGATCACAACCGTCGGATCGTCGCCAATTGAGGGTCTCGGGGGTGAGATGATACTGGTGCACCCCGAGACCGGAGGAGGGTCTCGGGGTTGAGATGGGGTGACCTCACCCCGAGACTGGAGGGGGTCTCGGGGGTGAGATGGTACTGGTGCACCCCGAGACCGGAGGGGGGTCTTGGGGTTGAGATGCGGTGACCTCACCCCGAGACCGGAGGGGTCTCGGGGGTGAGATGATACTGGTGCACCCGAGACCGGAGGGGGGTCTCGGGGTTGAGATGCGGTGACCTCACCCCGAGACCGGAGGGGGTCTCGGGGGTGAGATGATACTGGTGCACCTCGAGACCGGAGGGGGGTCTCGGGGTTGAGATGCGGTGACCTCACCCCGAGACCGGTGGGGTCTCGGGTGTGAGATGATACTAGTGCACCCCGAGACCGGAGGGGGGTCTCAGGGTTGAGATGCGGTGACCTCACCCCGAGACCGGTGGGGGTCTCGGGGGTGAGATGATTCTGGTGCACCATGAGACCGGGGGGGGTCACGGGGTTGAGATGCGGTGACCTCACCCCGAGATTGGAGGGGTCTCAGGGGTGAGATGATACTGCTGCACCCCGAGATCGGAGGGGGGTCTCAGGGTTGAGATGTGGTGACCTCACCCCAAGACTGGTGGGGGTCTCGGGGGTGAGATGATAATGGTGCACCCCGAGATCGGAGGGGGGTCTCGGGTTTGAGATGCGGTGACCTCACTCCAAGACCGGAGGGGTCGTAGGGGTGAGATGATAATGGTGCACCACGAGACCGGAGGGGGTCTCGGGGTTGAGATGCGGTGACCTCACCCCAAGACCGGAGGGGGTCTCAGGGGTGAGATGATACTGGTGCACCCCAAGACCGGAGGGAGGTCTCGGGGTTGAGATGCGGTGACCTCACCCCGAGACCGGAGGGGTTCTCGTGGCTGAGATGATACTGGTGCACCCCGAGACCGGAGGGGGGTCTCGGGGTTGAGTTGCGGTGACCTCACCCCGAGACCGGAGGGGGTCTCGGGGGTGAGATGATACTGGTGCACCCTGAGACCGGAGGGGGGTCTCGGGGTTGAGATGCGGTAACCTCACCCCGAGACCGGTGGGGGTCTCGGGGGTGAGATGATACTAGTGCACCCTAAGATCGGAGGGGGGTCTCGGGGTTGAGATGCGGTGACCTCACCCCGAGACCGGTGGGGGTCTCGTGGGTGAGATGATATTGGTGCACCCCGAGACCGGGGGGGTCTCGGGGTTGAGATGCGGTGACCTCACCCCGAGATCGGAGGGGGTCTCGGGGGTGAGATGATACTGGTGCACCCCGAGACCGGAGGGGGGTCTCAGGGTTGAGATGTGGTGACCTCATCCCGAGACCGGTGGGGGTCTCGGGGTGAGATGATAATGGTGCACCCCGAGACCGAAGGAAGGTCTCAGGGTTGAGATGCGGTGACCTCACCCCGATACTGGAGGGGGTCTCGGGGTGAGATGATAATGGTGCACCCTGAGACTGGAGGAGGGTCTCGGGTTGAGATGCGGTGACCTCACCCCGAGACCGGAGGGGGTCTCGGGGGTGAGATGATACTGGTGCACCCCGAGACCGGAGGGGGGTCTCGAAGTTAAGATGCGTTGACCTCACCCCGAGACCGGAGGGGGTCTCAGGGGTGAGATGATACTGGTGCACCCCGAGACCGGAGGGGGGTCTCGGGGTTGAGATGCGGTGACCTCACCCCGAGACCGGTGGGGGTCTCGGGGGTGAGATGATACTAGTGCACCCCGAGACCGGAGGGGGGGTCTCGGGGTTGAGATGCGGTGATCTCACCCTAAGACCGATGGGGACTCGGGGGTGAGATGATACTGGTGCCCCTCGAGACTGGAGGGGGGTCTCGGGGTTGAGATGCGGTGACCTCACCCCGAGACTGGTGGGGGTCTCGGGGGTGAGATGATACTGGCGCACCCCGAGACCGAACGGGGATCTTGGGGTTGAGATGCGGTGAACTCACCCCGAGACCGGAGGGGGTCTCACGGGTGAGATGATTCTGGTGCACCCCGAGACCGGAGGGGGGTCTCGGGGTGTTCGGGGTCTTACCGGATGTTTGGCAGAGCTGGGGGTTGAATGACTCCTTAAAGACGGAGTCCTTCAGGCGAAAGCTTGGCGAAACCAACACCGATGCTGGACAATGAGAAGGTTTCGGGGCTAGGGGAGGACCTCCGTTAGCTGCCGCCACCATTTATTCTAACGGCGTTGAATCAACCACATCAGGTTGGATCGATCGCAACCGTCGGATCGTCGCCGATTGGATGGACTGCAGCGGTCTGATCGATCATCGCCGATTGGGATCATGGCTTGGATCGATCGCAACCGTCGGATCGTCGCCCATCGGGATGGATTGCAATGGTACGATCGATCATCGCCGATCGGGATCATGGCTTGGATCGATCGCAACCGTCGGATCGTTACCGATCGGATGGACTGCAACGGTCCGATCGATCATCGCCGATCGGGATCGTGGCTTGGATCGATCGCAACCATCAGATCATCGCCGATCGGATGGATCACAATGGTCAGATCAATCATCGCCGATCGGGATCATGGCTTGGATCGATTGCAACCATTGGATCGTCGCTGATCGAATGGATAGCAATGGTTCGATCGATCATCGCCGATTGGGATCATGGCTTGGATCGATCACAACCATCGAATATCGATGCCGATCGGATGGATCACAATGGTTCGATCGATCATCGCTGATCAGGATCATGGCTTGGGTTGATCGAAACCGTCGGATCATTGCCAATTATATGGATTGCAACAGTCAGATCGATCATCGCCGATCGGATGGATCACAACGGTCCGATCGATCATCATAGATCGGGATCATGGCTTGGATCGATCGCAACCGTTGGATCATCATCGATCAGATGGATCGCAATGGTATGATCGATCATTGCCGATTGGAATCGTAGCCTAGATCGATTGCAACTATCGGATATCGATGCTGATCGGATGGATAGCAACCGTCAGATCGATCATCGCCGATCGGAATCATGGCTTGGAACGATCGCAACCGTCGGATATCATCACTAATTGGATGGATCGCAACCATCGGATCGATTATCACCGATCGGGATCATGGCTTGGATCGATCGCAACTATCGGATTGTCGCCGATCGGATGGATTGCAACGGTCCGATCGATCATCGCCGATCGGGATCATGGCTTGGATCGATCGCAACCGTAGGATCAGCGCCGATCGAATGGATTGCAACGGTCCGATCGATCATCGTCGATCGGGATCATGGCTTGGACTGATCGTAACCGTCATATTCTCGCCGATCGGATGGATCACAATTAGGGTTGTAAAAAGGGCGGGTCGGCCCGCGGCCCGACCCGACCCGACCCGGCCATGCCCCCGACCCGGCCCTGCCCCGCGACCCTCCATGGCCCGACCCTTGCTGCCCCAGACACCCTCGGGTCCGGGCTTGGGTCACCCCCGGCCCGACCCTTCGACCCGCCCGGCTCGACCCCATCCGCCCCGCCCCGCCCCGCCCCGCCCCGCCCCTGCCCCTGCCCGGCCCGCCCGCCCCTTTCGAATTCTGCCACGCTGCAGACTGCAGCGCAGCAGCTGCAGCATCTCCTCTTTTTTTTTTTTTCTCCTCAGAACGGCTATGAAGCCGTTGGTGATTCCGGCAGAAACGGCAGAGGGCCGTTGGCAGCCCCAACGGTCCCAAAAAAAAATTTTATTTACAAAATTTTTTTCAAAAATATTACAAAATCTCTCCCAACCTTCCATTATAAATACCCCACAAATATATTCACTCAAACTTACAAAAAATTAACATATTCTCTCTCAAATTTCTACACTATCAAGCTACTCTCAAGTCTCAAGTGTGTTCTTCAATTGTGCTTAAGTGCATCCAATTTTGGCAAAATTGAAGTCAAGATTTAAAGTGTTTCAAAGTCTCTCTCAAGTGCATCAAAGTCTCAAATTATTCCAAGTTAGTATTTATTTTTTCTTTTAATTTGCATACACCGATTTTTTTCTATCAAATTATTTTTCTAAATGGATCCTAGAGACACTCATTTTTTGATTTGGAGGGTGGAGATTCAATAATTTATCCCCCTCATGAGCAAGTAGAACAATTTGCATCACCACAAATACCAACACCCGGTAGCACAACTAGTGATGTTGGTGCATCATCTTCCCGCCACGGCCAACAACGTGGCCCTGGAAAAATATGGGACTTTTTTACTAAAATTTTACGGGATGATAGAATGCATAAAGCTAAATGTAATATTTGTGGGGAATTATTAGATGGTAGACCTAGTAGTGGAACTAGTCATTTAAAAAGACATTTAAATAGAAAGCACCGACAGGATCCCCGTATCAATTCTGTCATTGATCAATATTTTCCACGTGCTGCGCAAACTCAATTAGGAAATGAAGGGGGTAATTTAAATATTTTTTCTTATGACCCTACAAGAGCACAAAATAATTTAGTTAGATATATTGTTAAAGATGAACAACCTTTTACAATGAGCGAAAATCCACATTTTGAAGAATTTATTCGCGATAGTTTTACGCCACAATATCGAGGTTTTTCAAGAAACACTTCAAAAAATAAAGTAATACAAGATTTTGAAATAAAAAAAGATGAATTAAAAATTTATTTTCATAGTTTAGAAGGACATATATGCTTGACCTCTGATATGTGGAAATCTTGCCAAGATATTGAATATCTTTGTATAACTGCACATTACATTGATGAAAATTGGAAATTAAATAAACGCATAATTTCATTTACATTAGTTGAACAACCTTACAGTGGATTGAGTGTTGGGGAGCTTATTGTCAATGAACTTGCATCATGGGGATTATGTAGAAAAATATTTTCTATTACTTTAGATAATGCTTCGTATAATGATGTTTGTTTTAATTACTTACTTAATGCTTTACCTACGAGCAGTCCATTAATTCATGGGCGTTGTTGTGCCCATATACTTAATTTAATTGTAAAAGATGGATTAAATATTTATGAATCTTCTATTGTTAAAATAAAAAAAACTGTAATTTGTGCTATGAGTTCTCCAAAAAGAATTAATATATTTTTTGGTATATGTACTCAACTTGGTTTAAAACCAAGAAAATTACCATTGGAAATTAATATAAGATGGAATTCAACTTACGTTATGTTAAAAGTTGCTATTAAATATCAAAAAGCAATTGATTTATTTATTTTAAGTCATCACGCTATTAATTTAGATGTGATTGAACCAATTGATTGGGCAAATGCAATTTTTTATAAGGATTTTTTACATGTTTTTGATGTGGCTACTAAAATATTTTGTGGAATTTATTATCCCACTTCTTCTACTATTCTTTATCAATTGGGTGTCATTGATGAAATTTTTAAAAAATATTTTTCTCAAGAATATTATACTAATTTGGTTCTTACAATGAAAGAAAAATTCGATAAATATTTTAACCCACTTCCCAAACATTTTGGTATTGCCACTATTTTAGATCCTAGATATAAAGAAGATTTTTTTCTTCAATTATTAGATATGATTTATGGGCCTGAAAGTGCCCATGAACAATTAAATGATATTAAACAGGAAATGCAAACTCTGATGAGTCGGTATGATTGTAATCGTACAACTGCCCAAACAATGCCCACAACGTCTTCCTCTCACCGTGACTTCGGCGGTAATACATCTCTTTGGAGAAGAATAACATCTCGACGGACAGAGTCATCAAGAAATGCCAGTTCAAGTTCATCCGACTTACAACGGTATCTCGGTACACCTCCAATAGAAAATGAAGATGATTTTAATCTTTTAGACTGGTGGAAGGGACAACAACCAAAATATCCAGTTCTTTCAGCTTTAGCTCATGATATCCTGGCATTTCCAGTTTCTACCATAGCATCCGAGCAAGCCTTTAGTGCAAGTGGACGCGTTATCAGTCAAACAAGGAGTCGACTAGCCCCTCCGACAGTAGAAGCCTTAATGTGTTTACGAGATTGGTATCTCGCCGAAAATAGACAACAAGAAGATGCCGAAAAAGAGGAACTTGCCCTTAACTTTGATGCAATGTATTTAGGTGAACAACCAGATCACACTAGTGGATCTAGTGATGAATGACAATGATATATAGATAGAGTAATATTTGCAAATGATAGTCACTCTTATAGGTGCCAACCTAGTTGGGATGTATACGATGTGAAGTGATGCACTTATTTGTTACTCTATCATTCTTTTTTTTTTTTTTAAATTCTACATTTGTAAGGTTGAGATTACGCAATAATGTTCGTTATGTAATTGCTTCTAAATTTAATAAATTTTAATTTTTGTTTGTAAAGTTTTATTTTGTGGTAAATCCATACAAAATCTCAAATTTCATTGTCAATAATTATTTTAATGTATTTGGTTGAGTTTTATTTTGTAATTTATTTTTGTTCAAAAAATAAAATTTATTAAAAAAATATTAAAAAATAATTAAAAATTAGTAGGGGCGGGTCAGGGGCGGGTATTGATGACCCGCGGCCCGACCCGATCCGACCCGAAATTGGAGGGGCAGGAGGGGCAAGGGTCAAGGAGGGGCAAGGGTCAAGCCGGGTCAGGGGCGGGTCGGGCCGGGCCTGACCCGGTTTACACTCCTAATCACAATGGTTGGATCGATCATCGCCGGTCGGGATCATGGCTTGGATCCATCGTAATCGTCGGATTCTCACCGATGGGATGGATCACAACGGTCAGATCGATCATCGCCGGTCAGGATCATGGCTTGGATCCATCGCAACCATCGAATCATCGCTGATCGGATGGATCACAACGGTCCGATCGATCATCGTAGATCAAGATCATGGCTTAGATTGATCACAACCGTCGGATATCGACGCCGATCGGTTTGACGCAATGGTTCGATCGATCATCTTCGATCGGGATCATGAATTTGATCGATCGCAACCGTCAGATATCGACGCTGATCGAATGGATCGCAACCATCGGATCGATCATCGCCGATCGGAATCATGGTTTCGATTGATCACAACCGTCGGATCATCGCTGATCAGATGGATCGCAACGGTCTGATCGATCATCTCCAATCGGGATCATGGCTTGGATCGATCGCAACCGTCGGATCATCACTGATCGGATGGATCGCAACGGTCAGATCGATCAACACCGATTGGGATCATGGCTTGGATCGATTGCAACCGTTGGATCGTCGCCGATCGAATGGATCGCAACGGTCCGATCGATCTTTGCCGATCAGGATTATGGCTTGGATCGATCGCAACCATCGGATCGTCGCCGATCGGATGGAGTGCAATGGTCCGATCGATCATCACCGATCGGGATCATGGGTTGGATCGATCGCAACCGTCGGATCATCACCGATCGGATGGATTGCAACGGTCCGATCGATCTTCACCGATCGGGATCATGGGTTGTATTAACGCCAAGTCACCTTCTTCAAGCACCAGGGAAAGCGGACGTCCTCCTCACCGGACTCCCTGCAAGAAAAGTCCCCAAAGACCGGATGCTCCGGTGGGGACCCTCTGACGCTCAAGTTAGTCACTTGGGAAAAGATTAGAACTCGCTAGCCGAAGAAGCTAGAGAGTTAGGGTTTTACTAGCAAGAATAAGACTAGAAAAACTCAGCTTCAAGAGATCCCCACTTACCGTAAGAGTTTGGCTTTTTATACCTATTCAAAGACCCACCTTTCCGTCCCAGAAGATTGCTGATTTCGGGGAGCCTCGTGCGATAAAAGACAAAAAGGTGAGGCTTGACATTGATGGGTCGTACTGTTACCGTGCGCGTCGGAGGCGTCCTGCGTTATCTGTTAGTATGGCTTCACAGGTATCTGGCAACTATGGTTGCATTTGGTGCGCGCCGTTGCTCGACGTGACCGCGCACAGTTGCAAGTGGTAGCGAACCATACTCCGTAACGGAGCATGGTCATGCACAGTGACACATATCCAGTGTGCCATACGCCATTATGAGGTATGGTCGCTAGCAGCCACGGGCGCACGGTGGGCCACGTGGGCATGCCAGGCGGCCCGAAGCTGCCGCTGGGTTCGAAGGCCGGTTCATATACTAAGTGTTGCTCCCGCGCTCTGAGACCAGAGGGGGTCTCGGGGGTGAGATGATACTGGTGCACCACGATACCGGAGGGGGTCTTGGGGTGGAGATGCGGTGACCTCACCCCGAGATGGGTGAGGGTCTCGGGGGTGAGATGATAGATGCGGTGACCTCACCCCAAGACCGGAGGGGGTCTCGGGGGTGAGATTATACTGGTGCATCCCGAGACCGGAGGGGGGTCTTGGGGTTGAGATGCGGTGACCTCACCCCAAGACCGGAGGGGGTCTTGGGGGTGAGATGATACTGGTGCACCCCGAGACCGGAGGGGGGTCTTGGGGTTGAGATGCGGTGACCTTACCCCGAGACCGGTGGGGGTCTCGGGGGTGAGATGATACTAGTGCATTCCGAGACCGGAGGGGGGTCTCGGGGTTGAGATGCGGTGACCTCACCCCGAGACCGGTGAGGGTCTTGGGGGTGAGATGATTCTGGTGCACCCCGAGACCGGAGGGGGTTTCGGGGTTGAGATGCGGTGACCTCACCCCGAGACCGGAGGGGGTCTCGGGGGTGAGATAATACTGATGCACCCCGAGACCGGAGGGGGGTCTTAGGGTTGAGATGCGGTGACCTCACCCCGAGACCGGTGGGGGTCTCGGGGGTGAGATGATAATGGTGCTCCCCGAGACCGGAGGGGGGTCTCGGGGTTGAGATGCGGTGACCTCACCCCGAGACTGGAGGGGTCTCGGGGGTGAGATGATACTGGTGCACCCCGAGACCGGAGGGGGGTCTCAGGGTTGAGATGCGATGACCTCACCCCGAGACCGGAGGGTGTCTCGGGGGTGAGATGATACTGGTGCACCCCAAGACCGGAGGGGGGTCTCAGGGTTGAGATGCGGTGACCTCACCCTGAGACCGGTGGTGGTCTCGGGGGTGAGATGATACTGGTGCAACCCGAGACCGGACGGGGGTCTCGGGTTGAGATGCGGTGACCTCACCCCGAGACCGGTGGGGGTCTCGGGAGTGAGATGATACTGGTGCACCCCGAGACCGAAGGGGGGATCTCGGGGTTGGGATGCGGTGACCTCACCCCGAGACCGGTGGGGGTCTCGGGGTGAGATGATACTGGCGCACCCCGAGACCGGAGGGGGGTCTCGGGGATGAGATGCGGTGACCTCACCCCGAGATCGGAGGGGGTCTAGGGGGTGAGATTATATTGATGCACCCCGAGACCGGAGGGGGGTCTCAGGGTCGGGGTGTTCGGGGTCTTACTGGATTTTGGCAGAGCTGGGGGTTGAATGACTCCTTAGAGACGGAGTCCTCCAGGCGAATGCTTGGCGAAACCAACACCGATGCCGGACAATGAGGAGGTTCCGGGGCTAGGGGAGGACCTCCATTAGCTACCGCTACCATTTATTCTAACGGCGCTGAATCAGCCACATCAGGTTGGATCGATCGCAACCATCGGATCATCGCCGATTGGATGGACTGCAATAGACCAATCGATCATCGCCGATCGGGATCATGGCTTGGATTGATCGCAACCGTCAGATCATCACCGATCGGGATGGATTGCAATGGTCCGATTGATCATCGCCGATCGGGATCATGGCTTGGATCGATCGCAACCGTCGGATCGTCACCGATCGGATGGACTGCAACGGTCTGATCGATCATCGCCGATCGGGATCATGGTTTGGATCAATCACAACCGTTGGATCATCGCCGATCGGATGGATCGCAACGGTCGGATCGATCATTGCCGATCCGGATCATGGCTTGGATCGATTGAAACCATTGGATCGTCGCCGATCGAATGGATAGCAATGGTCCGATCGATCATCGCCGATCGGGATCATGGCTTGGATCGATCACAACCATCGAATATCGATGCTGATCGGATGGATCGCAACGGTCCGATTGATCATCGCTGATCGGGATCATGGCTTGGATTGATCGGAACCATCGAATCGTCGCCCATCAGATGGATCGCAATGGTCGGATCGATCATCGCCGATCGGATGGATCACAATGGTCCGATTGATCATCGCAGATCGGGATCACGGCTTGGATCGATCGCAACCGTCGGATCATCGCCGATCAGATGGATCACAATGGTACGATCGATCATCGCCGATCGGAATCATGGCCTGGATCGATCGCAACCGTTGGATATCAACGTCGATCGGATGGATCGCAACTATTGGATCGATCATCGCTGATCGGAATCATGGCTTAGATTGATCGCAACCATTGGATATCATCGCCGATCGGATAGATCGCAACCATCGGATGTATCATCACTGATCGGGATCATGGCTTGGATCGATCGCAACCGTTGGATCATCGCCGATCGGATGTATTGCAATGGTCCGATTGATCATCGCCGATCAGGATCAGGGCTTGGATCAATTGCAACCATCGGATCATCGCCGATCGGATGGATTGCAATGGTCCAAGCGATCATCGCCGATAGGAATCATGGCTTGGATCGATCACAACCGTCAGATTATCACCGATCGGATGGATCGCAATGGTCGGATCGATCGTCGCCGATTGGAATCATGGCTTGGATCAATTGCAACAATCGGATCATCGCCGATCGAATGGATCGCAACGGTCCGATCGATCATTGCATATCGGGATCATGGCTTGGATCGATCGTAACCGTTGGATATCGACGCCGATTGGATGGATGCAATAGTCCGATCGATCATCGCCGATCGGGATCATGGCTTGGATCGATTGCAACCATTGGATATCGACGATGATCGGATGGATCGCAACCATCGGATCGATCATCGCCGATCGGAATCATGGCTTCGATTGATCGCAATCGTCGGATCGTTGTCGATCGGATGGATCGCAACGGTCTGATCGATCATCGCCGATCGGGATCATGGTTTGGATCGATCGCAACCATCAGATCGTCACTGATCGGATGGATCACAATGGTCAGATCGATCGTAACCATCGGATCGTCGTCGATCGGGATGGATTGCAACGATCCGATCGATCATCGTCGATCGGGATCATGGCTTGGATCGATCGCAACCATCGGATCATCGACGATCGGGATGGATTGCAATGGTCCGATCGATCATCGTTGATCGAGATTATGGCTTGGATTGATCGCAACCATCGAATTATCGCCGATCGGAAGGATTGCAACGATCCGATCGATCATCGCCGATTGGGATCATGGCTTGGATTGATCGCAACCATCGGATATCGTCACCGATTGGATGGATCGTAACTGTCAGATCGATCATCGCCGATCGGGATCATGGCTTGGATTGATCGTAACCATCGGATCATCCCGGATCGGATGGATCGCAATAGTCGGATCGATCATTTCCGATCGGGATTATGGCTTGGATCGATCCCAACCATCGGATCGTCGCTGATTTGATGGATCGTAACGGTCCGATCGATCATCGCCGATCGGGATCATGGCTTGGATCGATCGTAACCATCAGATCGTCGCCGATCGGATGGATCACAACGGTCCGATCGATCATCGCCGATAGGGATCATGGCATGGATCGATCGAAACCGATGGATATCAATGCTAATCTAATGGATCGCAACCGTCGGATCGATCATCACCGATCGAAATCTTGGCTTGGATCGATCGCAACCATGGGATCATCGCCGATCGGATAGATCGCAATGGTCCGATCGATCATCGCTGATTGAGATTATGGCTTGGATCGATCGCAACCGTCGGATCGTCGCCGATCGGATGGACTACAATGGTCCAATTGATCATCGCCGATCGGGATCATGGCTTGAATCGATCGCATCCATCGGATCATTGTCGATAGGGATGGATTGCAATAGTCCGATCGATCATCGCCGATCGAAATCATGGCTTCGATCGATCATAACCATCGGATTGTTATCCATCGAAAGGATCGCAACGGTCCGATCGATCCTCGCCGATCGGGATCATGGCTTGGATCGATCACAGCCATCGGATATCGTCGCCGATCGAATGGATCGCAACCGTCAGATTGATCATCGCCGATCGGGATCATGTCTTGGATCGATCGCAACCATCGGAACGTTGCCTATTGGGATGGATTGCAATGGTGCGATTGATCATCACCGATCGGGATCATGGCTTGGATTGATCACAACCATCGGATCATCGCCGATCAGATGGATTGCAAAGGTCCGATCGATCATCGCCGATTGGGATCATGGCTTGGATCGATTGCAACCATTGAATATCGTCACCGATCGGATGGATCGCAACCGTCGGATCGATTGTCGCCGATCGGGATCATGGCTTGGATTAATCGCAACTGTCTGATCGTCGCCGATCGGATGGATCGCAATGGTCGGATCGATCATTGCCGATCGAGATCATGGCTTTGATCGATCACATTCGTCGGATCGTTGCCTATCTGATGGATCGCAACGGTCCAATTGATCATCGCCGATCGAGATCATGACCTGGATTGATCGTAACCATCGGATCGTCGCTGATCGGATGGATCACAATGGTCCGATCGATAATCGCCGACCGGGATCTTGGCCTGGATCGATTGAAACCATTGGATATCGATGCCGATCGGATGGATCGCAACCGTCGGATCAATCATCGCCGATCGGAGTCATGGCTTGATCGATTGCAATCATGGGATCGTCGCCGATCGGATGGATTGCAATGGTTCGATCGATAATCGCTGATCGGGATCAGGGCTTGGATCGATCGCAACCGTCGGATTGTCGCCAATCGGATGGATTGCAACTATCCAATCGATCATCGCCGATCGAAATCATGGCTTGGATCGATTGCAACCATCGGATTATCGCCGATCGGATGGATTGCAACGGTCGGATCGATCATCGCCGGTCAAGATCATGGCTTGGATCAATCGCAACAATCGGATCATCGCCGATCAAATGGATCACAACGGTCCGATCGATCATCGTAGATCGGGATCATGGATTGGATCGATCACAACCATCGGATATCGACGCCGATGGATGGACGTAACGGTCCAATCGATCATCGCTGATCGAGATCATGGCTTGGATCGATTGCAACCATCGGATATCGATGCTTATCGGATGGATCACAACCGTCGGATCGATCATCGCCGATCGGAATCATGGCTTTGATTGATTGCAACCGTCGGATCATCCCCGATCGGATGGATCGCAATGGTCCAATCGATCATCGCCGATCGGGATCATGGCTTGGATCGATCACAACCATCGGATCGTCATGGATCGGATGGATCGCAACGGTCGGATTGATTGCAACCGTCGAATCGTCGTCAATCGGGATGGATTGCAATGGTCCGATCGATCATCGCCGATCGGGATCATGGCTTGGATCGATCGCAACCATCGGATCGTCGACGATCGGGATAGATTGCAATGGTCCAATCGATCATTGCCGATCAGGATCATGGCTTGGATTGATCGCAACCATCAGATCATCGCCGATCGGATGGATTGCAATGGTCCGATCGATCATCGCCGATTGGGATCATGGCTTGGATCGATCG
>UESW01001341.1:348101-381418 GCA_900491605.1 Calamus simplicifolius | reverse complement strand
GAAGGCAGCTGGATTTAAAGTGCGAATGAAGCTGAGGAAAACATGTGGAAATGAGTCCCACACGTCTTAAAAAACCATAAATAAAGAAAGAAAAAAATAGTCTCCATTAAATTAAAAATAATCTCTTTCTATTTGTAAGGACTTAACTTCCCTCCCCTGTTTTATTTTTTTTTCCTTTGGTTATACACGGTCAACGAAAGAAAGAGGAAAGAATAGACTACGTTACGGTCAAAACTCTTGAGCCCATGACTCCTTCCCCTGTTCTTAATACTCCGCTTACCTTTGCTGGTCTTTAGCGTATAATTATCAATAATTAAGTCCCCATTTGGTTCCCGTCGTTCCCTTTACGCATTCATTGATTGCCATATCTCTCACATCACACCATCCTCCACTGCTGCAACCCCCAACCCCAGCCCGCTTATAGCTTTTATTGATGTTATTATGATTCTCTTATATTGTACGTGCATGCTCTTAGAATTTGTTTTAAGAGTATGCAGTCATATCGCATTTATCGCTAGACTAGGCTCCAGTTCGTTTAAGATTTAGATAAAATTTAATGCAAGTTTAAATTAAATTTTAGCTTGATTTTGAATTATTAAGATGATCATGATAAACATGCTATGATAAACATGCTCTGCTCATTTCAAAACTAAGCTTGATAAATGATCCTTCGGTTTATAAATTTATTTTTTATTTTATAATATTAAATTTAAAATTTAAAGTTATTCAATTAAAATTTAAAAATAAATATAAGATAAATAAGGTAGATATATTAGATAAAAAGTATTTTTGAATTTCAAAAAAATAATTAATTTGAAGTTACTAGTTAAAGGAACAGATGAAATCTTTCCTTTAAAAACATAGATTTCAATCACAATTTTTTTAAAAAAAGAAAGATAGAAAATAAATACAATATCAAGGAACCTCTATATTCCCCTCAGCAATTTGATGTTGTGTTTTCCTTTTTAAACGATAGCATTTAAAAAATATTAAATTTATCTATATATGGGGCATAAAAAATTAAAAGCTATTTAATTTACTTGTACATATATGTCAATACCTGTTAAAGTTTATCATGAAATTTATAAACTCAAAAAAATATATTTTTATATTCATTTATAATTTCAATTCTAGTTTATGTAATCTTGAAATTTACAAGCAAAAGAAAGATATGTTCTCATAAGATTTGAGTCCTAATTCGTGCAGTACTCTATATATTTCTCTTTTATTTATCATGAAATTTATAAACTCAAAAAAAATATTTTTATATTCATTTATAATTTCAATTCTAGTTTATGTAATCTTGAAATTTACAAGCATAAGAAAGATATGTTCTCATAAGATTTGAGTCCTAATTCGTGCAGTACTCTATATATTTCTCTTTTATATAAGTACAAATAGCTCTGATTTTTAAGTTGGCTCAGGCTTAAGCCAGAGTCTTCCAATGGTACCAAGAGGGCCCTAGCCACAGGATAACCAAAATAGCTCAAAGTAGTATTGAGAGGAATCAAGAGAGGATTTTATTGGGTGTAACCAGATCTAAGGATTTGTATAAGAATCTTTAGTAAGAAAATAATTTTCATAATTTCAAAGTTTAATGGGGAACAATCTTTATAATCTTTGAATTTTTTTGATAGAGAATATTTTTACTCTTTTTTGTCCATAAAAATAGACCTGGCCCAGATAACCAGTTACAATTCGTTGCCGTGAAAATAGTAAATCCTAACGATGGCTGAGGGAGAGATACGATTGGTGATAGATGATGCGATCTAAGGCAAACAATCGCAGAGAGGGGAATAAAGAGTATTCCCCAAACAGGGGAGAACCCGGGGAATAAGACAACCCCCGTGCGATCTCCCCCAACAAACCAAAAACAAAAAATTTTATTAGGGTCGGTGACCTGCCATGCGAGCGCACCCAACATGGCAAAGGTCGGTATGACAAAGAGAGTAGACTACTTTCCCTAAGCCCCTTGCCTCGCCCCTCCTCCAATATACTTCCTTTGCTCTACATCAGAGATAATCATACCCCTCAACATCTACAAGAGACATCATGTGAGATCCATCGATAGTCTCATCTTTTACATCCTAATCAAGAAAGAGATATGGGATAACATTGCTGCAAAATTGGGTCTTACCGATGAAGAGAGGTTGAGAAAGTTGTATAATTTGAGGTTGGTGGTGGAGAGTAAGCTATCGGAATACAGGGAAGGGCGTGCACAGGGTGCTGGGATTGCTTTCGTGATCTTTAAGGATGTGTACACCACCAACAAGGCTGTGAAGGACTTCAGGAGTGAGAGGAAGAAGAGGCCTATCCGGCGGTTCTTCCCTCTGATGGAGCTCCAGCTTGGCCGGAGCCGATGGAGGGTGGAGCGGGCCCCTCTGGCAGCTGACATCTACTGGAACCACTTGGGCTTGAGCAAGCTATCATTACGATTTCGGCGGGTGGCTGTAAACACTTGCCTTCTGCTAATGTCTGCAGTTCACCTCTCGCGATCATTAGTGCAATGAAGAGCGCTGCATCATTAATGCAGAGGCAATGGATAGTGCGCAGCATTGGTTGAGTTGGCTTCAGGGCTCAAGTTGGTTTGCAGCTGTAATTCTCCAGTTCCTGCCTAACGTCCTTGTATTCGAATGCCATATCACAGTGTCTGGGGAGCAAAGAACTGCATTACTAATCTGAAAGAAACCGCATCTCATCCGATCAGCCCAGATATCGCATCAACATCTACAATCGCACGCGCCTGATCAGCCCATATCGGGACGAAAGAAACCGCATCTCATCCGATCCCCACACATCTGATACAAGAGAGAAGAACGATCCTTTTCGTGCCACCTGCTGCCAAAAAGAAAGAATAACTAACCTGAAAGGAATAAAACCACAAAACACAAACAAATCCGTAGATTCACAAAGATCTAAGATGTATGAAACAAAAGGTGCCGAAAAAATGCACGAAATATGTCACAAAAAACTGATTCCCCTTTACAAAATCATTAGACGGCATCGATATTTGCCATCGAGAGAAAGATCAAGATAGAACAAGAACCGATCTCCATCAACCGTGATCAAAGATCACAAAAACTCAAAAATATGACAAAAAAGGAAATAAAAAGAATAAAATCACATATCGGTAAAACAAACAAAAAGAGATCTCACAAACCAAAGCAGAGCTCACAAACAAAGACCATGCCAGAAACATCCATAGAGCCGATCAACCTACAAAGAAAAACCAAGCCAAACATACAACAGCCCTATTCACAAGAAAGAAAGGAAAACCAAAAAAAGAAACCCTTAAAAACTTTTATCTCTTTGCGGCCATGGCCAAACCAAAAATAACAGCGAAAATATTTTTCATAAAAATCAAACGCTAAAAAACGTTGAACGCCACCGCTCGGGGTAAGGACAAATTTGGGGTTTTGGGGTTAGTATTTATTGATTAACGGCCTGTTTGGATGAAAGAAAATCAAGAGAAAGGAAAAGAAACAAGGAGAAAAATCATAAGTTTTTTTGTTTGGAAGGAGGGTGAAAGAAAAAGTGGAAAGAAAATTGTTAATCCCTAAATTGGAGGTAAACTAAGAGGAAAAAAAATTTAAATCATACTTTTATGGAAGACCAAAATCTTTTTATTTTTATTCTTTATTCTTTCATTCCATGCCTGATGAATTCATGCGTTGACCTTATCTAGAAGCAGGGACCTGGCCCAGATAACCGGTTACAATTCGTTGCCGTTAAAATAGTAAATCCTAACGATGGCTGCGGGAGAAATACGATTGGTGATAGATAATGCGTGATAGATGATGCAATCTAAGGCAAACAATCGCATAGAGGGGAATAAAGAGTATTCCCCAAAAAGGGGAGAACCCGGGGAATAAGACAACCCCGTGCGATCTCCCCCCCCCCCCCCCAACAAACCAAAAACAAAAATTTTATTAGGGTCGGTGACCTGCCATGCGAGCGCACCCAACATGGCAAAGGTCGAGATAAACATACCCCTCAGCATCTACAAGAGACATCAAGTGAGATCCATCGATGTCTCATCTTTTACATCCTAATCAAGAAAGATGAAGTCGTCCGCGATGATCACCACAATCACACGCGCCTGATCAGCCCAGATTTTTCGTAGAAACTGGGACGGAGGACTCAGATGCATGAATATTTGTAGGAAGTACTGGGATGGGTGACCTTGGCGCATGAAGCTGATTCGTAGATATTGGGGAGGCGCCTTGTGCGCATGAGGATTTGTTGAGACTGGGATCGGCCTCTCATGTGCACTGGGATTTGCATCGGGCTGAACAACTGCTGACCAATGTTGGGAAGTTCTCTCTCGATAGGCTTCAGAAGCTGTCTCCAATTCATACATGTCTCTGATACAAGAGAAGAACGATCCTTTTAGCGCCCATCACAGACGTGCTGCCAAAAAAATAATAACTAACCTGAAAGGAATAAAACCACACAACACAAACAAATCCGACAGATTCACAAAGATCTAAGATGTATGAAACTAAAGGTGCTAAAAAAATGAAATATATCACAAAAACTGCTTCCCTTTACAAAATCATTAGATGGCATCGATTTACAAAAATCATTAGATGGCATCGATATTTTACATCGAGAGAAAAATCAAGACAGAACAAGAACCGATCTCCGTCAACCATGATCAAAGATCACAAAAACTCAAAAAATATGACAAAAAAGGAAATATAAAAAATAAAATCACATATCGGTAAAACAAACAAAAAGAGATCTCACAAACCAAAGCAAAGATCACAAACAAAGACCATGCCAGAAACATCCACAGAGCCACAGATCGATCAACCTAGAAAGAAAAACCAAGCCAAACATACGACAACCCTATTCACAAGAAAGCCCTATTCACAAGAAAGAAAGGAAAAACAAAAAAAAACTCTTAAAAACTTTTATCTCTTTGCGGCCATGGCCAAACCAAAATAAATAACAGCAAAAATATTTTTCATAAAAATCAACGCTAAAAAACGTTGAACGCTACTGCTCGGGCTAAGGATAAATTTGGGGTTTCGGTTAGTATTTATTGATTAAGGGTCTATTTAGATGGAAGGAAATCGAGAGGAAGGAAAGAAAAGAAAAGAAAGAGAAAAAATCATAAGTTTTTTTGTTTGGAAAGAGGGTGAAAGAAAAAGTGGAAAGAAAATTTTTAATCCCTAAATTGGAGGTAAACTAAAGGAGGAAAAAAAAAGTTTTATGGAATACTAAAATATCTTTTTATTTTTTATTCTTTATTCTCTCATTCCTAATGAGGTATAATTGTTACATAATTTTTTCCTTTTTTTTTTTTCTCCCTCTTTTTCCCTCCATCCTTTTCAATAAGAGAACAATCATATCTTTCCCTTTTCCTTTTATCCCTTTACTTTTTTTTTTTTACTCTTTCTTTCCTAATATAGCATAAAGTGGTGCTAGTTTGACGCGCTTGGATGCATGCGTTCACGTGTGTACGCCATAATTTCAATTCCAAAATGATATATTTATGACCGACAACATCATTAAAGCTTCATTGTCTATCACACGGCTCGTGGGAAAAAGACTTTCTAAATTGAGTGCATGAATATGGGCAAATAAAGAGAGAAGAAAAGGTTTTTTCTTTTAAAGCCCATAAATTTCAAGAAGATGTAACTACAATGTTTTGAAATTGGAACTAGCTTAACGTTTGGATCGTGGGTCAATCGGATCGAATAATATTATAATTATTTTTAATTTAATAATATAAATAATATAAATATAAATATAATTCAAATAAAAAATTAAAAAAATCTAAAAACTGGGTTGAACCGCTTCGAAATTCGGCCAATTCAATGATTTTTTTTATTTTAATCGGATGATATAAAATCAACTTTAATAATAAAATCAAAACGGCCGATCCAATCTAATTTTTAAAACATTGCTTAATTAAGACCCATGTTCACGGTGATGGGATGGGTGACCCACCCGTACTCCATCCCCATCTCACTCTCAACTTCCCATGCTCAGCGCATACCTGCTCATACCATCAAAGCAATCAATTTAGTATTCATCCTCAGCTTTATATAGAAAATGAACCATACTACATTTTGCCTATGCTTTTTTTCTTCAAAAGTTATATTTATAAAAAAATATATATGACTTATAAATTTGAGATAGCTTGTGCATATACACTCTCTCTAATATATATAGAACTGGATTTAGTTATATTCGAATGTAATTAAACTTAAATTCGATCATCTTTCCCACTCTTTGATCCATATAGTTCATAAATTTTACAAATAAAAAATAGGAAAAAAATAAAATAGCTGTGACCTGGTTTAGGCCGGGTTGACCGGGTTATTCTAGGTCTCTTACATATCCGATTTTATATTAGAATCGGACCGACTTAGCCTTTGGGTCTTGGTTCAACCGGTTCAACCAGCCGGTTTGATCCAATTTTAACAACTATGCATGTAATGTTTAATTCCTTCAACATTAATACAGATTAGTCTTGAGTTATCTTTCAATTGGGCCTCTTTTGTGTTACGGATTGGGCCACAGGGGTTCTTGGCTGATCTTAGCCCCGCTAGTGCCACCAATCCAGGCCCCACATTCACCTTCTCATTCAGTTCTTCCTCCCTCTCTTTCATCTTCTTCACCCACTTGAAAGCATTTAATAAATAAATAAATCAACATCTGAATTTAATAAAAATAAATCAACACCTCTACGTACGTCTCTTGCAAGTAAAATTAATGTAAGAGAGAGACAACATATCACCAAAAAAAGTAATGGAATAAGGCAACAACGTATCGAAGGACTTACGAGGAGGAAGAGCTTGCCTTGGACGTATTGTGCTTCAAGCTCTGAGAATTTGTAGGAATGTCGGCATCTTGATCGCCGTCGAGCTCGTTGAAGAAAGCCATAATTCCTTTGGCTCCCTCATCATACACAACAAAAATACTGAAATAGCGATGCAAATTTAGCGACGCATCTTTGTGACGCAACTAGGTGCAATTAATTTAAGAAAAATTAATTTTTATAAAATATAATTATGAAATAAAAATATTACGATGCAATTCAGTATGTCGCAATTTTTTTTAAAAAAATAATTATGTTAAATAGCGATGCAATAAACCAGAAAATTGAAAAAAAATAATTTTTTATTTATCGACACAAGTAATGCATTGCAAATTTTTTTAAAAAAATTAAAATTTATAAAATATTTAAAATATAAAAAATAAAAAATTGTGACGCCACTAGATGTGTCGCCATTTAGCGATGCATAAAAAATGAGTCGCTGCGTTGCGACGCAACAAGGTGCATTGCAATTATTTTAAGAAAAATTAATTTTTATAAAATATAATTATGAAATAAAAATATTGCGACGTAATTCAGTGTGTCACAATTTTTTTAAAAAAATTAATTATGTTAAATAGCGATGCATTAGCGACGCAATAAACCAAAAATTAAAAAAAATTAATTTTTAATCTAGCAATGCATCACAATTTTTTTAAAAAATAAATTTTATAAAAAAATTAAAAATAAAACATTGCGACGCATCGAAATGCATTGCAATTTAGCGACGCAAATAAAATGAGTAGCTACATTGCGACGCCACAAGGTGCGTCGCAATTTTTTGAAGAAAAATTAATTTTTATAAAATATAATTATAAAATAAAATATTGCGATGCAATTCATCATAATTTTTTTTAAAAAAATAATTATGTTAAATAGTGACACATTAGCGATGCAATAAATCAAAAAATTTAAAAATTAATTTTTAATTTAGTGATGCAAGTATTGCGTCACAATTTTTTAAAAAATAAATTTTATTAAAAAAATTAAAAATAAAACATTGTGACGTATCGAAATACGTCGCAATTTAGCGATGCAAATAAAATGAGTCGCTACATTGCAACACCACAAGGTGCGTTGCAATTTTTTAAAGAAAAATTAATTTTTATAAAATATAATTATGAAATAAAAATATAGCGACGCAATAAAGTGCATCACAATTTTTTTAAAAAATTAATTATGTTAAATAGCGATGCATTAGTGATGCAATAAATTAAAAAATTAAAAAAATTAATTTTTAATTTAGCGATGCAAATAATGCGTCGCAATTTTTTTTAAACAAAATTAAATTTTATAAAATATAATTAAAAGATAAAAAAATTAAAATAAAGCATTGTGATGCAATGAAATGCATCGTAATTATTTAAAAAAATAATTTTGGTACATGCGTCGGATCGATCATCGCCTATCGGGATCATGGCTTGGATCGATCACAACCGTCGGATCATCACCGATCGGATTGATTACAATGTTCTGAGATCAATCATCGCCGACCGGTATCATGGCTTGGATCGATCACAACCGTCGGATCATCGCCGATCAGATTGATCGCAACGGTCCAAGATCGATCATCGCCAATTGGGATCATGGCTTGGATCGATCGCAATCGTCGTATCGTTGCCGATCAGATTGATCGCAATGGTCCGAGATCGATCATCGCTGATTGGGATCATGGCTTCGATCGATCGCAACCGTCGGATCATCGCCGATCGAATTGATCGCAACGGTTCGAGATCGATAATTGCCGATCGGGATCATGGCTTGGATCGATTGCAACCGTCGGATCATCGCCGATCGGATTGATCACAACGGTCTGAGATCGATCATCGCCAATTAGGATCATGGCTTCGATCGATCGCAATCGTAGATCGTTGCCGATCGAATTGATCGCAACGGATCGAGATCGATCATCGCCGATATGGATCATGGCTTGATCGATCGCAACCATCGGATCATCACCGATCGGATTGATCGCAACTATCCGAGATCGATAATCGCCGATCGGGATCATGGCTTGGATCGATCGCAACCGTCGAATCATCGCCGATCGGATTGATCGCAACGGTCCGAGATCGATCATCGTCGATAGGGATCATGGCTTCGATCGATTGCAACCATCGGATCGTCGCCGATCGGATTGATTGCAATGGTCCGAGATCGATCATCGCCAATCGGAATCATGGCTTGGATCGATCGCAACCGTTGGATCGTTGCTGATCAGATAGATCGCAACAGTCCGAGATCAATCATTATCGATTGGGATCATGGCTTAGATCGATCGCAACCATCGGATTGTCACCGATGGGATGGATCACAATGGTCCGAGATCGATCATCGTCGATCGGGATCATGGCTTGGATCGATCGCAACCGTCGGATCATCGCCGATCGGATTGATCGCAATGGTCCGAGATCGATCATCATCGATCGGGATCATGGCTTCGATCGATCGCAACCATCGGATATCGCTGATCGGATTGATCGCAACGGTCTGAGATCGATCATCGCCGATCAGGATCATGGCTTTGATTGATTGCAACCATCGGATCGTCACCGATTGGATTGATCGCAACGGTCCCATATCGATCATTACTGATCGGGATCATGGCTTCGATCGATCGCAACCATCGGATCGTCGCCGATCGGATTGATCGCAACGGTCCCAGATTGATCATCACCGATCGAGATCATGGCTTCGATCGATCGCAACCATCGGATCGTTGCTGATCGGATTGATCGCAACTGTCCGAGATCGATTATCGCCGATCGGGATCATGGCTTGGATTGATCGCAACCGTCGGATCGTCGTCGATTGGATTGATCGCAACGATTCGAGATCGATCATCGACGATCGAGATCATGGCTTCGATCGATCGCAACAATTGGATCATCGTTGATCAAATTGATCGCAACTGTTTGAGATCGATTATCGCCGATCGGGATCATGGCTTCGATCGATCGCAACCATCGGATCGTTGCTGATCGGATTGATCGGAATGGTCCGAGATCGATCATCGCCGATCGGGATCATGGCTTAGATTGATCGCAACCGTCAGATCGTCACTGATCGGATGGATCACAATGGTCCAAGATCGATCATTGCCGATCGGGATCATGGCTTGGATCGATCGCAACCGTCGGATCGTCGCCGATCGGATTGATCGCAACGGTCCAAGATCGATCATCGTTGATCGAGATCATGGCTTCGATCGATCGCAACCGTGGGATCATCGCCGATCGGATTGATCGCAACGGTCCAAGATCGATCATCGCCGATCGGGATCATGGCTTCGATCGATCGCAACCGTCGGATCGTCGCCGATCGGATTGATCGCAACGGTCCCAGATCGATCATCGCCGATCGGGATCATGGCTTCGATTGATCGCAACCATCGGATCATTGCCGATCGGATTGATCGCAACTATTCGAGATCGATCATCGTCGATCGGGATCATGGCTTGGATTGATCGCAACCGTCGGATCGTCGCCGATCAGATTGATCGCAACGGTCCATGATCGATCATCGCCGATCCGGATCATGGCTTCGATCGATCACAACCATCGAATCATCGCCGATTGGATTGATCGCAATGATTCGAGATCGATCATCGACGATCAAGATCATGGCTTCGATCAATCGCAACCATTGGATCGTCGTCGATCAAATTGATCACAACTGTCTGAGATCGATCATTGCCGATCAGGATCATGGCTTCAATCGATCCAATCAATTTTTGTAAACCCAAAATCACTAACAATTAATTTTGATTGTTATTGTATTTGCTAATATTTAGTATTGCGTTAGATTCGAAAGCCCTATATACTCCCTAAGATTTTTTTCTTAAGAAATATGCGGCCAAGTTATGTCACCAACTCAGATACTAGGATTGAGGCATGGCAACTATAAAATCAAAATTAATCCTAAGTTATAAATTCAAAATCAACCACAAGTTTTAGTGAGAGATATTGATGAGTATGATTATGACTTTTTTATTTTAATATGAAAGTCAAATGGTATAAAATAAAAAATACATTATTATAAAATTTCATTCAAATATAATAATTTTAAATAAAAATAAAAATATATATGTTGTTTTCCAAATGAATGCTAGGCCTAGAAAATATTTTTATATTATTTTTTATTTTTTAAATTAAGCAATATTTTCCTATATTTTTATTAATAATCTTTATCATCGATTGTTTCCTTCATCACTATCCTTTACAATCCATCATCATTAATGCTATGACCATCATCACCCAATTCCATCCATTACTATCACCATTATACCTTCATCACTATCCTTTACCACCACTATCGAATATCCACCAGACCCATCATTATCCATAACAACCATTATATCTCCTCCTCCATCACCGACATCTACTACCATCGCCATCATACCTACGCTACTCGCCATCATACCTCAATCATCTAACACTATCTTCACCACTGACGATCCACAATTGCCATGACGATGACCACCACCACCTTAATTACCATCGGTATTAAAACCATTACTGCTATACTTCCATCATCACCATCCTCTTTTACCACTACCACCATCGTATCTTCAATAAACTCACTATCTTTCACCATCACCACCGTCATATCTCTACACTCACCTTCATAATCACCACCATAATCGTCACTATACTTTCACCACCTACTAACACCACCATCAAACCTATGTGATGCACCACCACGTCGCCCTCCACCACCTACCCCATACTTACACCATCTACCGCTACTATTGCCCTTCACCACTTGCCACCACATCTCCATAATTCACTACCTCCACATCATCACCATCATATCTCAATTATTTACTACCATCGTTATATATTATTTGTGCATTGTCTACTATTAAGGTTAGTCAAACTATTTTAAATCGGACGATTTAAGGTGAACCGAGCCAAACTGACCTAAAATTGTGATAACCTAATTTATTTTTAAAGTATATTGAACCTTATGTTCTTCTTCTACCAAGTTTTACCGTGTGTTTTTTTTAAAAAAATTGATGATCTTTTATTTGTACCTTAATTTCTTTTAATTATATTACCTATTTCATCATCATCATAACTCAAATATTGCATAGTCTTTTAATTAATATTTTTTTATCATCAAAATATATATTATTAAATTCTTATGTTTAAGATGAGTCATATTGGATAAGATAAAAGTGGTTACTATTATCCCATTTGGCTAAATCTAGCAATTAAATCAAAGAACAAAGCACCAAATTTGGATTAGAATAGTGTAACTCTACATGGCCCATAAACTTGATTCGAATTAATCAATATGTTCTGATCTATGAGTCAAGTGATACGTCATATCTACCAACGAAAAACAATTTACCCACAACTCACCGAGAGAGAAGCAGAAGGCAAAACGCAGAGAGGGAAATAAAGAGACACCAAAAAGGGAGAGAACCCGGGGAATAAGACAACCCCCGTGCGATCTCCTCCCAACAAACCAAAACAAAAAATTTTATTAGGGTTAGTGACCTGCCATGCGAGCGCACCCAACATGGCAAAGGTCAGTATGACAACAAGAACGAATCCAAGAGAGTAGACTACTTTCCCTAAGCCCCTTGCCTCGCCCCTCCAAGGAGCTCTCCGGACTTCCTTTGCTCTACATCAGATATAAACATACACCTCAACATCTACGAGGTGAGATCCATCGATTGTTTCTTTTACATCGCGATGATCACCACAATCGCACGCGCCTGATCAGCCCATATTGGGACGAAAGAAACCGCATCTCATCCGATCCACAATTAGAACGAAAGAAACCCACGATCCAAAGAACCACGTAAAGCGTCGGGAACCACAAACACCACCGTCCTACCATTTATAGGAGTGCAGCTTAGGCCGGGTTCAACCCAAACCTGGCCCATCGAACCCAATTTGCAGTAGTACTTGAACTCATGTTTGCCCAACCCGAACATGAAGAATCCGGGTTTAACCCAAATCAATTTGCAATTGACCCAGTCTCGGGTTGTGGTCAACCCAAACCCAAGGTAATCCGTACCCGATTTGCAAGGCCACAACACGTGACACGTTGTGCAAGTCTTTCGATTCCCGAACTACACCGCCGCTCAAGCCTAGCTCAACCTCAACGACATTGCAGGGGTAGATGGTTGAGGCGAGAGCGAGGCAATCAGTGGGCTGGGAGCCAAGGCTTAGACGATCAGGAGATCTCTCTCCTTTTCTTCCTTCGAAAGAAAATCGATAGAGATAAGAGAAAGAAGGGGAGAAGCTTCATCGGGAGAGAAAGAGGGTGGATATTGAGGGTAATGGGGGCAAGGATTAGAGTTTCGTAGGGTGGGAGTTGGGGGGAGGTCGCAGTTTCTCTTCCCCTGGGCTCTTGATTGTTGGTTGCGGGGTTTGGGGCCTTTAAAGCTAGATGGTTGAGATGAACGGCGAAGTGCGGGGGAGGACTGGCGATCGAGCGATGGCGAAGTGTGGAGTCTGGCTGACGAGATGAACAGCAACAAACCTCGGGGGTGGAGTCGGAGTGTGTGCAAAATCTCCACTGGGACAAGGTTAGGGAGAATCAGTGTAACTCCACTCTCTTCAAGCACATCAAAGCTCCAGTTCATATCGTAAGTTCTCGATTCTTTGTGTAACCCTTCTTTTGAGGTGAAAATCTATGTTTGGCAAAGTTTTTGATTGTTTACTTGATTGGATTTTTAGGGATTTGATTCGTGGCATAGATATCTTGGAGTAGATCCAAAGGGTTTCGGATGAAGAAGTTATTTGATTTTCTTCAAGAAAAATCATATGTTGCAGTAATTAAGCTATATTTTAGGGGATTGTTGTGGTTTCTTTGATTGGTTTGAATCGGCATTGATTTCGATCTTGTTGGTAGCCCGGAGTATAATCTGGTTTCATTCTATACTTTAGTAATGTCAGTATATCAGCAGATAAAGGAAAGAGAATAGTTTTATCTTCAAACAGTTGGTAGGTGATACGAGGAATTTTGATTCTAAATATTTGTAAGGGATTAAGAAACTGGAAGAAGAATAAATCATTTTCTTTCTGTTGGTCAACAAGAACATCATGATTTGATCACCACACGATGATTTGAACGAAGTTGTAAGGGCCAATAGTTTAGATTTTGTTATACTAGTTAAATCATATCATAGTGCTGTTGATACAGGTTCCTCTTATTTGGATCGCCAATGCTATCTGATTCGGACATATTAAAAATTTATGAAAAATATGGATGTCAATGATGTTTCTCTTGCTTCACTGATGGTAGGTGTGGTCTTTGGTGAGGAGATTTGATCAGCCCCAGAAGTACAAGCCATTTGTAAGCAGATGTATCATGCAGGGGGCGTCTGGAGATTTAGACCGCAAGGAAAGTGAATGTCAAATCTAGGCTCCCTGCACCAGCACCGAAAGGTTAGAGTTTCTTGATGACAATGAACACATTCTTAGCATCAAGATTGTGGAAGGAGATCATAGGCTGAAGGTGTGGTGCTCATTTCACTTGTTTTTTGTTTTACCTTTTCTTCTTTCTCTTTATGTCTTGCTGCCTGTTTCTTGATCAATTAGGTCATCATCCCTAAAAAAGTTGGGCTTTTGAATGGAAAATTTGGTGGTTCTATTCCTAGGCACTTAAAATTGCACATTATTTTGACTAAACATTATTTCATATCTTTGCTCCCGTAGCATAAGGTCATGCTAAGATCATACTAAATAGATGTTTTACTTACTTTTTGATCAATTATGGATAGAAAAATGGCTGTAAGAATGACTACTGCCATTTGAATGATTTGGTAGATTGACTTGCATTTGTTCAAGCTGCATGTTTTTTTTTTCTTTTTTTGTTGCTTGGATTCCTAAGCAGTTTTTTGTTATTTAGACTCTTACAGAGATGTTCTTTTCGTTCATATATATATATATATATATATATATATATATATATATATATAATATTTGAATTTTTAATTTAAAATGTAAAGCTTCTTTCTTTAAAATTTTAATTTATTTGTGTAATTAAATTTATTTATTTTAAATTTTAGTCTATTTATGCAATATTAAGTTTATTTATTTTATATTTTCATTTTTTATTAATTCAAATTTTAATTAAAATTCAATTCAAACTTATTTTTAAAAATAAAAATAAAATAAATATTAATATTAATATTTTACAAATAAAATTAGGATAAAAAAACTCAAGTTTTATACACCGAGTTACACGACCATTTATAGACCCCTTCGTCTCCATGATTATAAAATGCTCGCTACAAAACCTTCGCGTCAAATAATATAAGACGATCACATGCAAATAAGCGGGCTATCATTCCACCCAACAAAGTTGGTTAAAATATGTGGACAACAGTTAATGAACAACAGGCAAACGAGCAGCGAATAAGAGGCAAAAATTTCTTTCTTGAGATAATTCATAAAAAATACACTTCACTACATAATCAAACACAAAAATCAAGATCAGACACGAGTACCACCAGCTTCTATTTAAAAAAATAAAGCAAAAAGCTGAACAAAAGGCCATAAAAAGCAATTAAAACTTAGTAGTAGATTGATATTGCACTTGTCTGATAATGCCCTTAAAAAAGCAAATTGTGGCATAGGTTATAGAGCAAACGAATAAATGGAAGACCAACACCTTTGGATAAGGTTCATCTCACTCTGAGGAGGAATTCTAGTTGACAGTAGACGATATAGAGATCTGTGTAAAATTGATCAGTAAAAATACATTAACAAGGACAAGTTTGTTCTCATTAATTAGCTTGATCTATGAGTCAAGTGATAGGTCATTTATACCAAAGAATAACTTCCTTGCAAGAATTTACCCACAACTCATTGAGAGAGAAGCAAATGAGGAAGGAGGAGAGAGATGAAAGGTTCTCCCTCTTTGCTACTAGGAAAGAGAAAAAGAGATAGCGCTGGACACTAGCGATTGAACCGACCGTGAATAGTGGGTGCTACAACAACGAACGACAATCGGAGTAGCCGGATGACCCAAGAAATAAAGGCAACAATGACGAAGAAAATTAAGAAAAGACTTATCGGCATGGTTATTGTCAATGTTTTGAAAATCAGACCCAACAACAAACTAGCTTATCATTTGGATCGTGGGTCATTCGGTTCAACCAAATGAATCGATTTGGTTGGACTGAATAATATTATAATTAATTTTTAATTTAATAATATAAAATAATAAAATATAAATACAATTCAAATGAAAAATTAAAAAAAAAATTAAAAATCGGGATGGACCGGTTCAAAATCCGATCGGTTCAATGGGTTTTTTCGATTTTTATTGGATCGTATAAAAGTCACCTTTAATAATAAAATCGGACCGGACTGATGATCGATTTCTAGTTGGATCGGTTGGATCGATCGGTCTGATCCGATTTTCAAAACCTTGGTTATTGTGACATCCCAAACTTAGTTGCATTATAAGATTATAAAAATATTATATATTCATAACTGAAATTTATTTATTATTCCTTAATTTTTACTTGAATTTTTGAGCTGCACAATTTTCATTGCAGATGAATTTAAAAACATTACAAATTATATCAAAGCCGATTTGAATGTACGAAAATTGATGGGCATAGGAAATGATTACTCATGGGATAATGATAAAGTTTTATCATGGCGTGAAGTCATCCTTACAGGATTAACAATCAACTTGGGAATATATTTTGATTAGCTTGTGACATGCAATGAGAACGTCATATTATAAGAGGGATAAATTGTGAAAATATGTTATGTGCTTATAACTTAAGTTCATTGACTGTCCAATAACTTCACTTGAGTTTTTTGGTCATTTGATTTTGGATTGCTACCAGCAAGTCGATTGAGAGCATTACAACTATGACAAGTATGGAAAGGATTATGGTGCTTGGCGGGGCTCTTGATGTCGACTCGCCTCGTTCCAAAATTTTGATGACCCAAGTAGCCACAAATAACTACTACGAAAGAATATGATTGATCTTTCTTGGTTCGATAATGGTCATCCACTACAAGAAAAATGACTTTTGCCTACGATTTTCGTACCTATGATTTTAAAATCGTAGGCAAAAAATATATTTCCCTACGATTTTTTAAAAATCGTAGGCAAAGATTCCATAGTCGTAAAGTTAGAACCTTTCCCTACGATTTTCAAAAAATCATAGGGAAAGGCTCTGGGAAAATCGTAGGGAAAAGATTTTCCCTACGATTTTCGTATGGAAAGATCGAGAACCTTTCCCTACGATTTTTTGAAAATCGTAGGGAAAAGCTATACCAAAAATTTGGAGGCAAAATCTCCCTCCAAAATTTTTCTGAAAAGATCTTTCTCTACGATTTTCAAAAAATCGTAGGTAAAGGCTCTGGATATTTCTATATTTATATTAATTATATATTTTATATGATATTATTAATAATTATAAATATTAATATAATTATTTATTTTTTATACTGTATTTATAATTATATTGTTATTTATTATATTGTTAACATGTTATATATTATAATATTCTTAGTAATAATTACTATAGTTTCTTTAATTCTATATTATTATTTACATATATTATATATAGTAAATATGTATTTATATATAATACATAAAAATAAAATATATTATATAATATTTTTTATATAATAAAATAATTACTTATTATAATATTGCAGTATACTATGATTTATTAAGTATTATCATATTGTTAATAAATTTATTAATCTTATATTGTAATACATAATGTATATAGAACATGTTATAAAGTTATTATATAATATAGAATATATTATATATTATTATCAATATTATTATGCAATATAATATTAAATAAAAATATTATTATGTATATATCTTTTTTTAGTTATCCTTTTAAAAGACTTTTTCTTGATCATCAAATTTTTGGAGACAAAATTACCTGCCAATATTTTTCTGAAAAAGTATTTCCCTATGATTTTCATGAAAATCGTAGAGAATCATATCTTTCCTTTACATAATAAAAATATTATTATGTATATATCTTTTTTTAGTTATCCTTTTAAAAGACTTTTTCTTGATCATCAAAATTTTGGAGATAAAATTACCCGCCAATATTTTTCTAAAAAAGTCTTTCCTTACGATTTTCATGAAAAACATAGAGAATCATATCTTTCCTCTGTAAAGAAAATACCGAGGTATCGGATTGATCGCAATGGTCCAATCGATCATCGTCGATCGGGATCATGGCTTGGATCGATGGCAACCATCGGATCATCGCCGATCGGATGGATCATAACTATCGGATCGATCATCCCCGATCGGGATCATGGCTTGGATCGATCGCAATCGTCGGATCATCTCTGATCAGATTGATCACAATGGTCCGATTGATCATCGTCGATCGGGATCATAGCTTGGATCGATCGCAACCATTGGATCATCGCCGATCGGATGGATCGCAACCATCGGATATCATCGACAATCGGATGGATTGCAACTATCGGATCGATCATCGCTTATCGGGATCATGGCTTGGATCGATCACAACCATCGGATCATCGCCGATCAGAGTGATCGCAACGATCTAATCGATCATCACCGATCAAGATCATGGTTTGGATCGATCGCAACCGTTGGATCGTCTTTGATCGGATCGATTGCAACGGTCTGATCGATCATCACCGATCAAGATCATGGCTTGGATCGATCCAACCATCGGATCATCTTCGATCAGATGGATCACAACCGTTAGATCGATCATCGCCGATCGAGATCATGGCTTGGATCGATTGCAACCATCGGATCATCGCTGATCGAATGGATCGCAACCGTCGGATCGATCATCGCCGATCGGGATCATGGCTTGGATCGATCGCAACCATCAGATCATCGTCGATCGGATGGATCGCAACTATCGTATCGATGATCTATGATCGGGATCATGGCTTGGATCGATCGCAACCATCGGATATCATCGACAATCGGATGGATTGCAACTGTCGGATCGATCATCGCTGATCGAGATCATGGCTTGGATCGATCACAACCGTCGGATCATCGCCGATCAGATTGATCGCAACGGTTTGATCGATCATCACCGATCGAGATCATGGTTTGGATCGATCACAACCGTTGGATCATCTTCGATCGGATCGATTACAACGGTCCGATCGATCATCACCGATCGGGATCATGGCTTGGATCGATCCAACCATCAGATCATCTCCGATCAGATCGATCGCAACCGTTAGATCGATCATCACCGATCGAGATCGTGGCTTGGATCGATCGCAACCGTCAGATCATCACCGATCGGATGGATCGCAACCATCGGATTGATCATCGCCGATCTGAATCATGGCATGGATCGATTGCAACCATCGGATCATCTTCGATCGGATGGATCGCAATCGTCGGATCGATCATCACCGATCGAGATCATTGCTTGGATCGATCGCAACCATTGGATCGTCTTCGATCGGATCGATTGCAACAGTCCGATTGATCATCACCGATCGGGATCATGGCTTGGATCGATCCAACCATCGGATCGTCTCCGATCAGATGGATCACAACCGTTAGATCGATCATCACCGATCGAGATCATGGCTTGGATCGATCGCAACCATCGGATCATCGCCGATCGGATGGATCGCAACCGTCGGATCGATCATCGCCGATCGGGATCATGGCTTGGATCGATCGCAACCATCGGATCATCGCCGATCGGATGGATCGCAACTATCGTATCAATGATCTACGATCGGGATCATGGCTTTGATCGATCGCAACCATCGGATATCATCGACAATTGGATGGATTGCAACTGTCGGATCGATCATCGCTGATCGGGATTATGGCTTGGATCGATCACAACCGTCAGATCATCGCCGATCAGATTGATCGCAACGGTCTGATCGATCATCACCGATCGAGATCATGGTTTGGATCGATCGCAAATGTTGGATGGTCTTCGATCGGATCGATTGCAATGGTCCGATCAATCATCACCGATCAGGATCATGGCTTGGATCGATCGCAACCATCGGATCATCGCCGATCGGATGGATCACAACTATCGTATCGATGATCTACGATCGGGATCATGGCTTGGATCGATCGCAACCATCGGATATCATCGACAATCGGATGGATTGCAACTGTCGGATCGATCATCGCTGATCGGGATCATGGCTTGGATCGATCACAACCGTCAGATCATCGCTGATCAGATTGATCGCAACGGTCTGATCGATCATCACCGATCAAGATCATGGTTTGGATCGATCGCAAACGTTGGATCATCTTCGATCGGATCGATTGCAATGGTCCGATCGATCATCACCGATCGGGATCATGGCTTGGATTGATCCAACCATCGGATCGTCTCCGATCAGATGGATCGCAACCGTTAGATCGATCATCGCCGATCGAGATCGTGGCTTGGATCGATCGCAACCGTCGGATCATCACCGATCGGATGGATCGCAACCGTCGGATTGATCATCGGCGATCTGGATCATGGCATGGATCGATTGCAACCATCGGATCGTCTTCGATCGGATGGATCGCAATCGTCGGATCGATCATCACCGATCGAGATCATGGCTTGGATCGATCGCAACCGTCGGATCGTCTTCGATCGGATTGATCGCAACGATTGGATCGATAATCACCGATCGGGATCATGGCTTGGATCGATCACAATAGTCGGATCATCTTCGATCGGATGGATCACAACCATCGGATCGATCATCGCTGATCGGGATCGTGGCTTGGATCGATCGCAACCGTCGGATCATCGCCGATCGGATGGATCGCAACCGTCGGATCGATCATCGCTGATCGGGATCATGGCTTGAATCGATCGCAACCATCGGATCATCTCTGATCAGATTGATCACAACTGTCCGATCAATCATCGCCGATCGGGATCATCGCTTGGATCGATCGCAACTGTCGAATCGTCTCTGATCGAATGGATCGCAACTGTTGGATTGATCATCGCCGATCGGGATCATGGCTTGGATCGATCGCAACCGTCGGATCGTCTCCGATCGGATTGATCGCAATGGTTCGATCGATCATCGTCGATCGGGATCATGGCTTAGATCGATCGCAACCATCGATCATCGCTGATCGGATGGATCACAACTATCGGATCGATCATCCCCGATCGGAATCATGGCTTGGATTGATCGCAACCTTCAGATCATCTCCGATCGGATTGATTGCAACCGTCGAATCGATCATCGTCGATCGGAATCATGGCATGGATCGATCGCAACCGTTGGATCGTCTCCGATCGGATTGATTGCAATCGTCGGATCCATCATCGCCGATCGGGATCATGGCTTTGATCAGCTGGCTGGTGCCTAGGCGCACGCACGCCTAGGCACTAGCCGTGCCATGGCACGGCCCACAAAATGGCCCAGAAGGGCCGTGCCAAGCACGGCCCATAGCCCTTCCAAGCATGGCACGTGGCCCATTGGCATGGCCCACAAAACGGCCCAGAAAGGCCGTTTGGCATGGCCCAGAAGGGCCGTGCCTGGCACGGCCGTGGCCAATTTCTTGATGGGTCACGGGCCGTGCCGAATTTGAATTTTTTTACCGGGCCATGCCATATGGCCCATTTGTTAATGTGCTGTGCCATTAACAAATATGTTGTTATCTGCAATGGAGGCTCGGAGGAGGTCGAGCTATAGAAACTCGGGGAGGTCGAACTACGGAAGCCCGGGAAGGTCGAGCTATGGAGGCCCGGGAGGGCCGAGCTATGGAAGCCTGGGAAGGCCGAGCCAGAGAATCCCGGAAAGGCCGAGCTACGGAAGCTCGGAAAGGCCGAGCTACGGAAACCCGGGGAAGACGAAGGGAGGAGGTCGGTCTTAGCCTCCTCGTACGGATATTGATGCAATGACGATTTTACCCTCCAACACCACATAATGCCACAGCTACTCTCACAAAGTAAGTAGATTATAATGAATAGCCTTGTTTTCCAACAAGCCTCATAAAAATATTAATTGATTACATAATACTGCTATTACGCGGTGCTGGATGAAAATTTTCAGGTAATGTCGGCAAAGAAGCTGCCGAAGTGAATTCAAACTAAGCATCGGCAATTTTACACACAACCCCTTAACGAACGTTAATATTGCTCAAGTTTTGGTACTTCAAGTTGATGAAGGGAGCGGCGCTGGGGGCCTATATATATATATATATATATATATATATATATATTTGGAGGGATCAAAACACCCGATGGTTTAGAAGAGGACCGGCCATCAGGGTTAGGGTTCCGTTATTACTCTTGCTTTCTGCTCTTCTCCACCGCGGTGGCCCGTTCTCCCATCTCTTGGATGCCACCATGGCTCGCCTTACCTTGGAGCGAATCTCCCATGAGAACAAGAACCGCGATGTGGCTGAAACGAAATCGCTTCAGCTCTCCCATCGAGCCCTCTCCGATGTAGGCCTCATTTCTTTCGAAAAATCTAGCTTTGGGTTGGCATTGGAAAGCCCTCTTTCAGTGATGTCAGTATATTTTGAAGTTTGGATCTTTTGATAGTTCCCTTGCTTCTGCAGGTCTCATGTTTGAGTAAATTCCAGAAGTTGGAGAGACTTGACCTCAGCAGCAATTGTCTCTCAACTCTAGAGGTAGTTTTATTGGATCTTCTTTGAGTTGTTATCTTGCTTTCGTTCCAAATTAGTGAGATATTCTACTTTAGTTCCATCATCATCCAGTGTCGATAAAGGGTGATCCCTGTTGATGGTTTACTCGTAGAGTAGTAGTTAGGTGTTTACTATTTAATTGGAATTTGTTTTATTTTCCAATATGTTTTCCTTTAAAAAAGTTTGAAATAATGGCTTAACCAGTGGGGTTCAAACTCTTGATGACACAGGATTTGTCTTCATGCGTTAATTTAAAGTGGCTGTCTGTCTCAGAAAACAAGCTCGAAAGCCTGAAAGGGGTTGAATGTCTCACTAAACTGACAGTGAGTTTGGATATCTTACTCTGTTATGTAGTAAATAAGCAATAAAATATCCCTTCTTTTATTGTGATGTTCTTGGCTGTAATACATCTTTTGAATTTGTATCACGAGGCATGAAATCTGTATCACAATAAAATAAGCTTACCTTGTGGTTGGTTTGAAGTGAGTAGTTGGCGTCTGATACAACTACTCTGTAGCCAGGGGTTCCTCAGATTAACCACATTCATTCATTCATTTTGCATGTTTAGAGCGGGCATGTTCAGTTGACCTACTGGTATTCTGACATTGGAACTTTGAAGGGAATCAGCTTTGTCCTTTTTAGTGCTGGTTCTTTTTGAGACATGGATCAAGCTTTTCTTGTTCATGTATGAAACAGACCCTTAACAGAATCACAGAATTCTGAAACAAAAGAAGTCGAACATGAAATGGATGAGTGGCTTTATCATTCTATCACTTGCCACCATCAGTGTCTCTCACTTTTGTTTAATGATGGCGATGCTAATTGTATTAGAAGGCCGAAGTAACTCCATATTATTGCAAGTTATTAAGACTTTAATTGGAAAAAAAATTACTCATTCTTTTTATCCTTGCAAGTCAGGTGTTAAATGCTGCCAAGAATAAGCTTCGAACAATGGATGAAATTAGATCTGTCTCCAGTTTACGAGCTTTAATATTGAATGGTAATTGTTCTGGAAAGTTTCTTATGCAACTTTTGTTTGGATACCTGAAACAATATGAATTTAGCTCTGTGCAATATCTTTGGTTTGCCTTCTCTATTGCAGATAACAACATATCTTCCATATGCAAGCTTGATCAGTTGTTCCAATACATCTAGATGCAAATGAAACATTTTCTTTTTCGTGCATGTATGTTTGTTATTCAGGAACTGCATATGCTCAGTCACTTTCAAACAAGTCAAAGAAGAATTAGATTTCCATGTGCTCCAGGGTTGTCTATCCTATAATCCAGCTTTCTAGAGCAGAGCAGGGAGATGAGGTAGATTCTGACAACATGATAGTTTTCAGTCTGTAGGTGAGAAACTTTGATGCAAGTGATACATGAACATAGCTTTAATACCAGCATCTAGTGCATTTATTCAACTGCTGAATTTATTTTGTACTACAAGTAAGACATATCTTGAGAAAATTTCAATTTTTGGTGAAAACTATTATTTATATTATGCATTCTTAATGGTACAATTGAATTATCATTACTTTCTTCAGCATTTGCATAATATTGATGTGATCTGTCCTGGACGTCATGTGTATGTACACTGTCAGATATCATTACTTTCTTCAACATTTGCATAATGTTGATGTGATCTGTCCTGGACGTCATGTGTTGTACACTGTCAGATTCTTGGTTGTCTCATAATGGTTGCAAAAATTCTGTCCAGATCCATGATATGGTAAACTTCTAACGCAAAATTTACCAGTTAAATTATGCTTAGCGGGAAAATATTTAAGAGTCAAATTAGTGAAAAGATTATCTTCCACAGGGAATATATGCCATCAACATATTGCTGGGGGCAATTGTTAGAGCAGTGTGAAATTTGTAACTTTAATGAGTCTACACTAGTTCATTGCCCTAGGATATTGGCATCTTTTACATCTATAATGAAGTGCCTAATGTTGTAAAGATACCTCGGTATTTTCTTTACATTAATTTTTATGTTTGATATGTATCATAAAGTTTATGTAAGCAACTGGATGTCATGCAAATGATTGTAGAAGAAATGAACATATTAACTACAATCTTCCTTCGGTATGATAACGAGAAGATCCTTTACTCAAATGCAGTATTGTTGATGAGGCCCATTAGCAACTTCAATAGAAGTCCCAACATGGCTGATACAATTGAGTTTTCGATCGATACTTTACCCCAGCTGAAACTGTTGCTGCTTTGAAGAAATCTATACAAACGTAAGCATAATTAAACCCTTTGGTTTTAGTTAATGCTAATTGTCTTAGCCTTGCTTTTACTTTTTTATATTAATTGAACTATTTATTTGTACATGCTGTTCTGTGCCATGCCAAAGTTCTTTATGTAAATAAGATCTATTTTGTATATTTTTTTTGGGTCATTGAATTATGTGCACATGACCATGCATCTTAGTCCAGAGGTATGTTCTACATGACCCATATTTTGTATGATATTTTCACATTACATAGCATAATTAACTTGCTTGATAAACTCATATTGTTTAATTATACTTTTAGAGATGCTAACATGGTATTTGAACAAGTTGTACTCAATTACAAGTTGCCATGATTCTGATTTAATAATTTATTTTCTGAGCATAAAAATTAATAAAATATAAACTTTTTTAATACTTGTTTTTCAACCTTACAGAAAGTAATTTTGATACCCTGAAAGGATCTTTCAAGGAAAGTGAGCAAGGTGTACTTTGGCATGAGAGGTCTGCAATGATGTCTTATTGGAACATTGATGAATTGCAATGTCATTTTAGGGCATTGCTTACTCTAGTAATGTTTAAAAGAGAGCTAGAAAACTGGTGAAGTCATTTATAAATGGCACCTTTATGAAGTGTCCAGTACCTTATGTTGTGTTGTCTCATTATGTGATTTGATGTTTTATGTTAGTTATGGATATTGTAATTGATATGGACAATTGACTTTCATTTATTAGTTATTTGATGCTTATCCTTTGTTGTCATTGTGTAAAAAATTGTATATGTAATGGGTATTGTATGTAAAGAATTATATTATTTTTATTGATACAGTTTTTAATATTTTAAAAAAATACAAAACAAACAAATTATATTCTATTTAAATAAAATATGCAAAATATTAAAAATTTTAAAATAGAAATATAATTTTAAAATATTAAAAAAATTTAAAATAGAATAAATATAACTTTTCTATACGATTTTAGACATATCTTGTAGGGAAAAAAAGAAAAAAATTTGTATTTATTACTTTTTCCTACGATTTAATTTATATTTGCAGGTAAAAATGGTTAAAAAATAATAATTTGAAAAAAATCATTAAAAATGATTATTAGCTAATTTTTTCTATGATTTTTAGAAAAGTCGTAGGGAATGATGTGGATAAAAAAATATTTTTTAATTTTTTTCTATGATTTTGGGGTTTTTTTTTTGTAGGAAAAGGAATTATTAAACAAATTTATTAGCTAATTTTTTCCTACGATTTTAAGAAATTTCGTAGGGAAAGATGTGGATAAAAAATATTTTTTTTTGATTTTTTCCTACGATTTTGAGGCTTTTTGTAGGGAAAGAAATTATTTAAAATAATTATTAGCTAATTTTTCCCTATGATTTTAAGAATTTTCGTCAGGAAAAATGTGAATAAAAAATATTTTTTTTATTTTTCCCTACGATTTTGGAGTTTCTTGTAGGGAAAGAAATTATTAAAAATTATTATTACCCAACTTTTTCCTACGATTTTAAGAATTTTCGTAGGGAAAGATGTAGATAAAAAAAATATTTTTTTGATTTTTCCCTACGATTTTTATCTTCGTAGGCAAAAGTTTTCAAAATTCAAATTTATATTTCAAATTCTAGTCACTCTATCCCTACGAAATATGAACTTTTCCTACGAAAAAAATCGTAGGGAAAAGGTATAATCTTTGCCTACGATTTTGAAAGTCGTAGGCAAAGGCTTTCCCGACGCATCTTTGCCTACGATTTTTTTTTCGTAGGGAAAAGTTCAAAATCGTAGGGAAAGGCTTTTCCTACGATTTTTTCTATCTTTTCCTATGAAAAAAATCGTAGTCAAAAGTCATGTTTCTTGTAGTGATCATTAATGATCTTGATGGTTCAAATGAAGAAGGAAAAAGAAAAAGTAGTTAAACATAAAAAAAGAAAAGTAAAGATAGTGTAATTATTTTTATTAAATATTTTAATTAAAAACAACCATTTATTTCTAATTTAATTAAAGGGTGTTAATTATTTTCGAAGCAGTTGAAGAATTTTTGCATCTCTTTTCTGCTCTTTTGTCACCCTCAAGATGACAATTTTTACTCCCACACAAATTTAAAATGTTAAGTTTTTTTTTTTCAATCATTTCCCTTGTTCATCTCCTTCCAAACCTCTCCTTTGTACTCAATTATTTATTTATTTATTTATTTTTCTGCCGGGTGAACTCTATTGGTCATATAAATTAATCGCTCATGCTTGATATTTCAATGTGCAACAAGATTCATTAGGCTTCGATAAATACGTTGGTATGCATAAGCAATTATTACGTACAATCAATACATACTTGTTCGGATAGAACGCGTGCATCGCATTATGATTTATTGATACGTGAAAGGCTCGGTGCACATCGAGTTTTGTTTTATAAAAAAATTAATTTTTGTTATATTTTTTGCGCACGCGATAAGACGCAATTGTGCGCAAGGCATTTCCCTATCTGCCAGCTTTCATACGGCCTGAAACTTAAAGTCGGCAAATGGGCCCAGCGCTACCGACGAGATCTTCAAGCCGGTGGCAAGGTCCGGTGTGGTATGCACTCTAGCGTGTGATCGCTTCCTCGCCATGCCTTCCACGATGGCTCCCGGACCCCTGGCTGCCGGTGCCGAGATCAACGTCGGCATTGCTATGCCCCGCATCTTGTCCTTCCGTCGTTGCTTCCTGGTTGGCATGGGAGCCACTGGCAAATATTTTGGTTCTTGAGAGACTAGATCTTCGTTCAAAGCTCATAGTGGAAAGCGAATTCACCACCGTCAGCGGTCGCCAACGATAGTCGGTGTTCTTGGTATCTCTTGAGAAGAGGTTTGGTACGCTAGATTTGCGCTCCATTTGCGCCATTGGGAGCGATCGGACGGCGAGAGAGGGACCCCAAGCTTTCTTGGAACAATAGCCCTTACAAACGGGCAATCCCTTTGAAATTTATTTTTTTCTTCAAGCTTTCGTACACCCCGTGTAAGATTCCGATTTCTATGCAATTGTTCTTGATTCTCAAACAAGAAGTTTTTTTTTTAAATTTATTTTTTAGTTGTTGATTTGCAGGTGCCTGTTGTTATAATTGGAGAATTTTTTTTAAAAAAAATATTCCTCCTCGTACTTTTATTTTTCCTTTGAAATAAATTTTTGCTCGGATTTAAGTGTTTTCTTATCGAGTAATAAGGAGGGGCTGGTATGCTGATTACGAGGAGCTCAGCGATTCACTCACAATTTCGAGTTCTAGAGCATTGTTCGTGTCGGACATAGTGTTAGTGTTTTAAGTCTATGTCGTTTGAATAGATATGAAGATGATCTGGGGGTCTGACTTTAGATTGGTTTGTGTCATAAGTGAAGTTTCTTCTTCTATGTTTTGCGTCTGATATTATCTGGTGTAAAACGTGAACTGTTGTAATATCAGTCAGTCGAGCAATTAAATTGTAGGCTAAACATTTTAATATCAATGACATGACCATGTGATGAAAAATGTGATGAAACCAACTAAAGTAAACTATCATATATGAGCCCCATGGTTTCGTTTGCAGGTATGAATCACAACCTAGTTAAGCTAGTATACCATTGCACTGCAAAACAATTTCATGCAACTCTATACCTAAATGCTCCAATAATCTAACAAACATAAATTTACTTTAATTTAGTTGGGTGTTTACCTGGTTCACTGTAAATCAGTACTTGCTTGTAGGAATGCTAGCATAAATAGAATATCATGTTTCCAATGCATTCCTCCATAATCTTGGCACCCTCAATTTGTGGTTGATTCATCTTCATCTGCTTCCACTTCAAATAGAGCCTCTGGTTTCACTATGCATCAAAGAGCTCGAGAACATTGTCTCTATCACAGGGGCAGCCTTCACCTTCAGGGGCAACAGGAAGAACTGCTTGCTTGAAGGATAAAAGGCAAGCATTGCTATCTTAATTCCAATTGATAACCACAGTATGTAGTCCTTCGGTTATTTTATATATGTCATATATGGGCATTCTTTTGGCCAAATTATGCACGCTACTTCTGAAATTCTTAGTTTATGTTGCCCAGATGCATTTGGATCCTTCTTTTGGGTGAGGCTTTGCTTGCTACATGTCTAGTAGTGACTCGTAGAGTTTATAGCAGTATACCTGGGGAGATTACTACTTTTTTAAGATTTATCATAGTTACATAAGTTGTGAAGAATTGGGTAAGGGAATCAAAAAGGCTTGTTTTAATACAAACATGAATGGAATTCTTAAATCAGTTTGAAGTATAATTTCATATTTCTAACAAGTCACTAATATATGTTGGCCAGTCAAGTCACTTGCATGAAGTTGAAATATGAAAGGTCAATTAATGTTTCAAAGTGAATACATTTATTCATTCAAAAATAGAGTGAGAAAAAAGGATAAATTAAGTAGTCAGAAACAAAAAAACTAATGGAAATCAAAGCAATGCTTCCAACAAAAGAACAATAATGCATAGTATGCTAGTGATGAAGGAAAAATAGCAATGCCTCTGCTTTGACAAACTTAGAGAATACCTTCTTGCATATGCTGCCTTAGCATTGCTAAGAAACCATACCTAAGAATGCCTCATCCTCCTTCATCATGCATAATGATGTTCTTTTTCAGCACTCAAGAAAATGGTCTTTGATGGTGGTTCCAATGGGTTTAGGTCTATAGCTCCGTTGTTGGAATTTCCACAATGAATGTGTTGCTTGGCATAGTGGCAGCCGTGATGATTGCTTTGAGGAGAACATGGGATGTCTGGTTTGTTTATGACTTGAGGAAGTCCTGGGGAGATATGCCAAAAGGATGATTTCTTTTTTTTTTCTTGTTTCCTCTTCTTTTTTTAGTTGGGGGGCGGAGCATTGGGGGCGGAGCAATGGATGGATGGGCATGAGGCGTGGAGCTGGTGGATACAGTGATGTAGGAATGTGGATTAAATTCCCAAAATATCTTATTTGTGACATATAATCAATGTTTCTTGGGGAGATGCTAGTTTTTGTATGTATCTATTATGATTGATTAATCATAGCTTATCGATGCTCAGAAAGAGAATTAAGAGGTCTAGAGCGACTCATCTTTGATGCATAATGGATGCTTCAATGGGTCATCCGAGTATGGGCTGGCCAGGTGTCTGTGTACATGTTGCTCATTCTTTTAGATATAATCAGCAAAAAGCAAGTTACTTCATATGTTGGTGTATTTATATATAAATATAATGTAGCTTCCAATCATGTACTTCTATCCAGTTCCCCTGTGAGTCTAATATCATTTATTCCGGATTGTGTGCAGCATAGATGAGTTGAGAAAACTTTTAACCAAGAAGGAAAGATAAATGTCTTTTCAACTCTCTTAACCAAGTGAAATTTCAGAATAATGTAAGTTTGGGAGTCATACTGAATTTCTTACTTTTCATTCTGTTTTTCATGCTGCTTAGTGTTTATATAAAGTATTCTTTTATGACAACTGAATTCTTAAATCAGCGAGGAAAGTTTCCTTAGTTGTGTTCAGTTCACTGTGCCTCGTTTCAATATTGACTCCAATTGTCAATAGAATTGCTGCAAATATTCAGTCTGGGATTAGCTAGCATCGATGATTTTATTACAAGCTGATAAGCATTAAAATATTTGTGTCCATGAATCTCAGCATTGCCATTAAGTTGCAGATGTGCCGTCACACATAAGGTTGTCAATATATTTGGTCAGAATTGAGGTCCTACTTAATAATAATAAACATGCTCAAGCTTTTGAAATCACGACTTTCAGTCATGTTCCACCATAGAAACTGAGTTTAGGTAAGGACCTTGCGTGACAAGGAGCTGAATCTCAAAATAGGTTCAAGCCTCACTGATTCGATGAGGTATGGTGTTTTGACCTTAGTTTGAGATAAGGCCAAAGCTCAACCTGACCCATTTCCGCGTTTGGTTGCCTATGGAATTCTCATGCTTCACATGCACCCAATCCTCTTTCTTGTGAACCCATTTACTTCTTTTGTTTTTGTAAAAGAGAAAAAGATGAGATAACACAAAATATATTACAGCAAAGGTTGGTGGTGCTAGAAATAGCACCATTTCGGCCATCTCACAGTATGGTATAGTATGGATGCAAACCAAACCAAATTGGCTCGTACCACCACCTCCATCATTTCCAGAAAAAGAAAAAAGAAAGAAAGAAAGAGAGAGATAGAGGGAAGAGAGGTAGAGAGAGAGAGAGGGTTGTTGTTGGAAAAAAGAAGAGAGAGAGGGAGAGAGGAGCATACTTTCGAAGCTAGAAAGCCATCTGATCGTGACTACCTAGAGATGTTATTGATTCTGCTAGCCACTGGCGATGAGTGACGAACAATCTATCAGCCACTAGCAACGAGTGACGGATTATCGTTGACTAGCGACGAATAGCAATGGTGGGTGAGTGGTGGAGAGTGAGAATTAAGGTTCGTAAGAAAAGTGTCGGAAGTTTCTTGAAATGGCAAAGCCAAAGTCTCTTTTTTAATAGTGGATTGTTTAGAAAATAGGTTGAACTTAAACCTGATAACTCAATTAATTGATAAGACCTTGCAATAAGCGAACCATTTTTAAAGGATAAACCGACCCGTCTTTTGGCTGATACAGTTTGGTTCAGTATACCTTGCTTACAACAATTCCCTCTCATGTCCCTTTGAACCATCAATACAAGCATGCAATGATCAACGTTCATAAATTTTGAAAAATTAACCATCTAACCATGAAAATCCTCTCTTGTTTGTGAGTACCAAATACCCATGCACTATTGAAACACATCAGTAAATCATAAATATATTGCAAAATAAGTAAAATTCTTTCTTGCAAGTGATATTGATCATTGATATCTCCAACAATTGGTTTGGCACATAATTGATTCAAATAACTTTTATTTCCTTCTTACTTAGTCCCATGAAGCCTTGTTGAAATGCACACACCTCCCATAATGAAATGCCTTAGCACCATGAAGCCCTCGCATTTGACCCCTAAAATGCGATTTATCTCCATGGAAAGTGCTTGATGAGTGCAACTTACCTGGCAACCTATGCTGACAATTGGCAATGAACAATAGAAAAGAGCCATTTCTTAGGCTTAGTCCCTAAACATGCCTTCAAGCTCACTAACATCAAGAGGGCACTCCTTACAAAAGTTGTTGCATTTTTTATCCTCTTCTCTGTGTGTGAGAGAGAGATCCCTTGTATGTTATCCAAGTTCATATACGCCAAGATCCACCTTCCTAGGCTTGAACAGGGTATCTTGAACAGAGGAGGCATGATCACTGAAGCAATGCTCAATTAATTAAGATAGTAAGTTTGATATAAGAAATATGTGAGCTAAGCTTGTCTATTAAATTGGTAGGTTAATAGCAAAATAGGCTTATTTTATATCAATGTTAGAGCCTAATCATTGTTAAGTTTATTTTTTGAGGGCATTTATCATTAGGTATATTGGCAGTTCAAATAGGACTAGAGCCTACATTATTTTTAAGAGAAATTACTGGTCGGTATCATGGCTTCCAAATAGGATATTTTAGCAAACCCGAAACTATACGAACCTAGGCTCAAGTAAGCTAGACATTATCTACAAATGATCTAGCTTCAATTGTTCTTTTACGATTTATCGATTTAATTTTTAAAAATTTATTATCCTAAAAATGAAATTAGTAATTTAATGAAACTATAGTTTGATTGAAAACATATTTCTTCTCATTCCTTAGACTTCAAAATAAGCCAAGCCTTATTTGGAAGAAAATGAGAACCTCTCCTTCACTCCCCTCTCCCCACCATAATAAGCAACATCATTATGGATTTAACTTGCTGATAGAAAGAATCCTTATCAAAATAAAATTCAAACACTCCAAATTTCCAAGTCAATATTTATAGAAAGAGTCCATATTCTACGGTCACTTAGAGACCTGAAGTTAGTATTACAATCTTACCATGGAGTTTGAATGCTACCAAGGCACTCATGCTGATATCAAAATCAAAGAAAACAATTAGTTCAATAGAGTTTTTTGATTCTTTTATTGTCCATATAATATTCCATCCTCTACCCTTTGTTTTTGTACAAGTGGAGAGGAAATTCAGTGGGCAATATACTTAGAAGATAATTACTTCCGCCTAGGACATTGTAAGCTCTCCAATGCTTTTGACCAGGGCTTGCAATCTTGATAAAATGGTTGTACGCTCGGCATGGGGTTGGTTCGGCATTCCAAGAGTTAGTACACCCTTTTCTGTGTTTTGGTTTGATACTGGATGGTATGGACCATATGGTGCACTTGTATGGGATGGTACATACTGGTATAGTCTACCATACTTTTGACCATTTTGGTACAAGATCTACTCCTCTATATATTAGCAAATATGCTATTATAGGCCAACTCATACGAGAGAGAGAGAGAGAGAGAGAGAGAGAGAGTTCCATATGTTTACAAATGCATTTTGCTTTTTATTTATTTATGTATTTTTGCTTCCATTCCTGTGAGCTTTTTGCTTTCCATGATTTTTATCATATAAAAGCTATGTGCCGATATAAGCTCTCCTCTCCTTTCATTTTGTTGTCATAGAAGACTCTAATGTCCTTGATTCTTTCTATTTCCCTTTTGAAGTCTTTTTTTCTTCTTTCACATATGGAGATAG
>UESW01001341.1:320217-341609 GCA_900491605.1 Calamus simplicifolius | reverse complement strand
CCCAACAAACCAAAAACAAAAAATTTTATTAGGGTTGGTGACCTGACATGCGAGCGCACCCAACATGGCAAAGGTCGGTATGACAACAAGAGAGTAGACTACTTTCCCTAAGCCCCTTGCCTCGCCCCTCCTCCAATATACTTCCTTTGCTCTACACTCTACATCAGAGATAAACATATATCTATCTCAGGTGAGATATCGATATTCTCATCTTTTACATTCTAATCAAGAAAGATGAAGTCGTTCGCGATGATCATGATGAAGTCGTCCGCGATGATCACCACAATCGCACGCGGCTGATCAGCCCAGATCGGGATGAAAGAAACTGCATCTCATCCGATCCCGAAGAAGAACGAAACGATGTGAGAGGCCGGGGGTAGGAAAAGAGTCGAGTCGATCAGGCTCGACGACCGGGAGAAGCAAAACGAAATCAGGATTTGACTGCCGCGGCTGCTATATTAGACAACCGCCAAAAAAGAAAGAATAACTAACCTGAAACGAATAGAACCTCAAAACATATATCACATAAAACTATTTTACGTTCGATATTTGCCATCGAGAGAAAGATCAAGACAGAACAAGAACCGATCTCCATCAACCATGATCAAAGATCACAAAAACTTGGAAAATATGACAAAAAAGGAAATAAAAAGAATAAAATCGCACACAAACCAAAGCAGAGATCACAAACAAAGACGATGCTAGAACCAAGTGTTAAAAACTTATTCCCATAAACATCCATGGAGCAGCAGATCGATCAACCTACAAAGAAAAACCAAGCAAACATACGACAGCCCTATTCACAAGAAAGAAAGGAAAACCAAAAAAAACCTTAACAGCGTCTATCTCTTTGGCGAAAATTTTTTCATAAAAATTGAACGCTAAAAAACATTGAACGCCACCGCTCGGGGTATTCATTGATTAAGGGCCTGTTTGGATGGAAGACTCGGGGTATTCATTGATTAAGGGCCTGTTTGGATGGAAGGAAATCAAAAGGGAGGAAGGAAAGGAAAAGAAGGAGAAAAATTATAAGTTTTTTTTGTTTGGAAGGAGGGTCAAAAAAAAATAGAAAGAAAATTGTTAATCCCTAAATTGGAGGTAAGCATGGAGGAAAAAAAGTTTTATGGAAGACCAAAATATCTCTTTATTTTTTATTCTTTATTTTTTCATTCCTAATGAGATATAATTGTCACATAATTCTTTTTCTTTTTCTCTCCTCTCTCTATCCAAACAAGATGATTGATATTATCCTTCTTTCCCATCCAAACATAGTGCTAATTTGATGCGCTTGGATGCATGCGTTCACGTGTGGACGCCACATGACGCCACAGTTTCAATTCCAAAATGATTGAATGTGAGCCTGTTGGAGAATTAGATGTATGACCGTGACCGACGACATCATTAAATGCTTTAGTTGTCTATCCCACGGCTCGTGTGACTACATAGGTGTCAAAGGAAGAAAAAGACTGCCAAATTGAGTGCATGAATGAGAGAAGAAAAGGTTTTTTTTTAAGCTCATAAATTTCATGCAGACGTAATTACAATGTTTTGAAAATTGGATCGGATAATGAACCGGCTTAACATTTGCATCATGGGTCAATCGGATTGAATAATATTATAATTAATTTTTAATTTAAAATATAAAATAATATAAATATAAATATAATTCAAATAAAAAATAAAAAAAATCTAAAAACTGGGTTGAACCGATTCAAAATTCGGCCAATGCAATGGATTTTTTTTGGTTTTCATCGAATCATATAAAATCAACTTTAATAATAAAATCAAACGATCCATCTAATTTTTAAATCATTGCTTAATTAAGACCCATGTTCATCTTTCTTTTGGAACGGTGATAGGATGGGTGACCCACCCATACTCCATCCCCATCTCACTCTCAAATTCCCATGCTCAGCGTATACCGGGCTCATACCATCAAAGCAATCAATTTAGTATTCATCCTCAGCTTTATATAGAAAATGAACCATACGACATTTTGTGTATGTTTTTTTTTCAAAAGTTATATTTATAAAAAAATAGATGACTTATAAATTTGAGACAGCTTGTGCAGACACACTCTCTCTAATATATAGAACTGGACTTAGTTATATTCAAATGTAATTAAACTTAAATTCGATCATCTTTCTCACTCTTTGATCTACATAGTTCATAAATTTTATAAATAAAAAATAGGAAAAAAAATAAAATAGCCATGACCTGGTTCAAGCCGGGTTGACCGGTTCATGGGTGAACCGGACGGGTTGACCGGGTTATTTTGGATCTCTTACATATCCAGTTTTATGTAAGAGGAATCAAAAGGGCATTTTTGAACTTTCCATGGAGAAGAACAAATTTCATAAGGATGGAAGAGTTGATTAATGAAAGAGTAGTGTCACTTGTAGAAAAAACATTTTTAGCGACCGCCTGATGAAAGAGTAGTGTCACTTGTAGCGGTCGCTAAAAGTTAAAAAGCAGTCGCTAATAGTTTTTAGCGACCGCCACATGCTGGCCGCCAGAAACTCGTCGCTAAAGACTTTTAGCGACCGCCAATGGCGGTCGCTATAGTATTAGCGACCGCTAGAGCGACCGCTTGGGGGGCAGAATTTGACTATTAGCGACCGCCTGAAAGACCTTTAGCGACCGCCTAGGCGGTCGCTAATACTACATATTTTTATTTTTTATTTTTTATTTTCTGACTATTAGCGACCGCCTGAGGGCCTTTAGCGACCGCCTAGGCGGTCGCTAATACTACATATTTTTAATTTTTTTATTTTTTATTTTGACTATTAGCGACCGCCTGAAGGCCTTTAGCGACCGCCTAGGCGGTCGCTAATACCATATATTTTTATTTTTTTTATTTTTATTTTCTGTTCTGAATGAGAAAAGGCATCCTTTTAAGCCATTAGCGACCGCCTAGGCGGTCGCTAATACTGAATTTTATTATTTTTAATTCATTTTGTTTTTGGTTATTGGATTTTTTTTGTTGGGTACCTATACCTGTTTTACAAAATTATATAAACTAAATATTAAAATTAAATTGTACACACACAATAAAAGTATAAGCTAATAAAAAAACAATTTATCTATATTAATAAATCTGCAACGTCTTTAATTTACAATCCAAAAAAAAAAATCTAATACAATTTTCAAGAAAAAAACATAAAGAAAACAGTTGTCCCAATGCAGCACCAGTCAATCAACCTGAAAAAAAAAATTAAATTTACTAGTCAATAAAATATAAATATAATTAAAGAAGAACAAATTGCAATTATCTTCACAAAGGCATTTCCAAGAAACAAGTTTCAGCATTTTAGAAATTAATAAACTTAAAACATATTCATAAACTCATACCCGATTCTGTTCATTTGAGCCTACTGGATCAAGCATGCCCTCACCAACTGACTCATGTCTCGCCTGGTGACCACTGCCAGCGTCTGGGGCCTACAATATTACAGTATATGATTAACAACAGAAATAAATAATATATATTTAAAAGTAATTAAATTAAATTTAAATACAGATGTCTTCAATTATGAACCTGAGTATGAATCGGTGGATCTGAATCATCAGCTATAGGGACACCACTCTGAGCTAGTCGATGATGTAGCTCCGCCTTAAATGCCTGCACCTGCTCCTGTACCTGAGCCTGCACCTCGGCCTGCATCGCAACCTGCATCCTTACCCGAAGATCCTCGACACGCGCATCCATTTGCTGGTGAAGAGACTGGATCAGCTCAGCCACCTCGTCAGTTCGCATGAGCCCTGGGATGAACTACATCCGGATGACTCCGCTTGCATGATAGTCGAACGTGGTATGCCCGTGCCGTATGTAAGTGTGTATCCGTGCCCATCCTGGCCTATGATGGTGTGGAATATCTCATCCCGCCTAGCAACTACCTGTCGCTCCTCCTCTGGCAGCTCGGCCAATCGAGCCTCAAACTGGGCCTGTGTGCAAAAAAGCAACCAAATTAGAATAGTAAATCAATAAATCTCATAATAGGTTAAAAAAAGTATTGCGTAAAGGTAAATACTTACTACAAGAGCTGCAACCTCAGGATGGTCGAGACTGCGACTCGCCATCCATACAGACATCCGGTCGGTGGGTGCACCCCGCTCACGTAACTGTCGAAGGATAAATCATGTCATCTACATATATGAATACAAACTACGTCAACAATCAAAATACGTATGGTCTAACATGACAGTTTACCTCGTGCCGGATCTGCGTAACGTGTCGAGTCCCAAGCTTGTGAGTAGGGCCCTGCATCGAGCGATTTTGAGAATTTCGCTCTATCTCTTCCTGCATTCATTTTGGGTCGTGTTTATAAGTTTACACCGAATGTTTCATATGAATTTAACAAAAAAATAGGTTGAACTACTCAGCCTTGCCTTCTCACTCGACCAGTACCGGACCAACTCAGGCCACTGTGCGGGGAGAATGCCCCTTGGGACTCGCTGAAGAAGGTCTGGGTCGTCCACATTCTTCTCCCAATGCTCTTTCTTTACCTTGTTCTTGTGGTCTTTCCATAACTTTTGACACTTCGCCAAGCAAACTGGACGAAAATCATCAGGACATGACCTCAAATTGTCCTACATAGGACAAGAAATTTTAGTAGTCAAGTTGTACTAAATTGACACATCGTATAATAACGTTGAAGCTAAGATAGAACTCAGCGGCTTACCTTAACCTCCCCCCAGAGTCGATCTATCGTATCCTGAGGAAAAGCAGTCCAATCGAGCATAGTCAGGGGAAATCTATGTGGGTCTCGAACCATATGCCCCAACTGGCTGATAAACTGGCGAGCCCCTTCTCCAACTAGATGAAATGTGTCGTCAAATTGCACATCATAACGGGTACCAGCATTCCATGAAGGAATCCCTCTAGCTGGGCCCCTACCCCTACTGGAAGATGAACTCATCGTAGTAGAAGCTATAAACAATAAACTTATTAGTTAAATAAAACTAAAATTATTTTATATAATTGTTAAACATAAAAATAAAATTATACCAGTATGTGTGGAGGTCGATGCACCAACTGTAGATGGAGAAGGCCCTGCTGGCATGGACTGGAGAGATCTAAATTGTGCCGGTGCAGGTGTCTGCAGATCATGGTCCGTAGGCATCCGTCGACTAGGGTCCCTCGTCGGCGAACGAGCCTGGCTATGATGTAAAAACTCGTCCATCGTGTGTGGACGCTCTCTCCTCTTATGTCCAGACATATCTTTTTAACATATCATAAGATAAATAAATTGCAAGTAATAACTAAAACCATTAGTAAACAAAAAGTCAAACATATTCTTAAGCAAAATTGAGAAGAAAATAAGAAGAACAGTTCACTGGTCATGCAAGTTGATAGTATCTCCTTCAACGGTCTCTCTAACCCAGTTGACATCCTCATCACGTTGAAATATTACATTTTGGTCAAGAACTTGCTTAGCAAATGCATCAATATCTGGCTCATTATCTTCAATTTGATACACCCCCCTCCTTGACATTTTAACTGCAACTTGCCAGTTAGGATCCATGGGATCCATAACATAGTAAACTTGCTCAGCTTGCCTGGCCAATATGTAGGGTTCATTACTTACTCGCTCATCTCGATATAACAAATTGTTGAAATTTACCAACGTAAATTGATACTTGTCAACTTTAGTCCCACGGATTGGATCGACCCAGTCACACTTGAATAACAAAAATTTTAATCCGTGACTGTATATAACTTCAATGATATCTTTCAACTGGCCATAATAATAACCTGCATCGACAGAAGGACATCCTAGACCACTATTTTGTGTTGCTCGTTTCTCATCTACTTCTTTGATGCGAAATCGAAACCCATTGACATCACAAGTTGTGTAACGTCGTGCCGTTATAAACGGACCATCAGCCAGTTGGTTCATTTCATCAGTCAAAGTACCTTCACTCGCTCATCGTAAATTGTACACCTACAAAATTAAAGTAATCATTGAATAAAGCTATGTAAAACTAATATGATAAGAACAAATTGAAGCACATACAACCATATGTACACATATAACCATATCTATACATACATAATTCTTGAACCAATCGTGAAATGATTGAAAATGGGACTGCCGAATTTGATTATCTGTCGCACGAGGCATGTCCCGTTTGAGCTCATCAATGTGTGTCCTATAATGCAGAACAACATGTGTTAATGACAAGCATGATTGAGTTAGACATAACATGAACAAGTTAAATATATGAATGAGCATTCACTTACTGAATCAACGCCACAACTGATGGAGTGTTAAACAACACGTATCGATGAGCTTGAATCCAGTCGATGTTATCTAGATCAAATGCTGTTCCCTCCCCAATAGGACCATCATTAATCCATAAGGGCCTATCAAGTTTGGTTTCAACATCATTAAGATATGCAGCACAAAAATTAGTACACTCTTCCATTAAATAACCCTTGGCTATTGATGCCTCTGGACGAGCTCTGTTACGTACATACCTTTTTAACGTATTTAGGTACCTCTCAATAGGATACATCCATCGAAATTGGACAGGACCACCAAGCAATGCTTCACCTGTTAAATGTATGGTCAAGTGAACCATTACATCGAAGAATGAAGGTGGAAAGAGTTTCTCCAGATGACACAGTGTTAGCGCAATCCTATCCTGGAGACTTTTCAAATCATTTGTGCGATGGACTCTTGAACACAGTTGTCTGAAGAAGTTACTCACCTTAATCAAGGGCTCAACAACATTCTTAGGTAAACAATTTCGGATTGCAATAGGAATTAATTGTTGAATGAGAATGTGATTGTCATGACTCTTCAAACCTTGTAAAGTCCTTTCTTTCATATTCACACGCTTAGAAATATTAGAACAATAATCGTCAGGCACCTTAACCCCTTTCAAAATGGAAAGAAATGCCTCCTCATCTTTACTCATCGTGTACTGTGCAGGAGGCATGTATGCCTTGTTAGACTCTGTCAACTATTAGTGTAGTGGTTTCCGCAAGCCCATTTCCTGCAAATCATGACGTGTATTGGCACTATCTTTGGACTTTCCCTTAACACCGAGAAGGGTCCATAATATATTATCACACACATTTTTCTCAATGTGCATAACATCCAAGTTGTGCCTCAGTAAATTGTCTTTCCAGTATGGTAACTCGTAAAAAATACTTTTCTTCTTCCAGTTATGACTGTGCCTTCTGTTTGCACCAGGAATAGCAGGCAATGGAGGGGATAACAGATCTTGGAAATCATATACTGTGCGTATTTGCTCTTGTTCAAGTTGTGATAACAAATCAACCCCAGTCATTATTTGTGGTGTTGGACCATATTCTCGAGTGCCATCGAATGACACTTTATCCCTTCTGAACCTATGCAATGGAGGTAAAAAACGTCTGTGACCTGTGTAAGCCCACTTTTTGCCATGTTTTAGCCAGGTTGACTTTTTACTTTGATTGCAACAAGGACAGGCAAATTCCCCCTTCGTGCTCCAACCTGACAAATTCGCATATGCTGGGAAGTCATTGATTGTCCATAATAATGCAGCGCGAAGTTTGAACATTTCATTTCTTTCAGAATCAAAAGTCATCACACCTTTGGCCCATAATTCATTCAACTCGTCAATTAAAGGCTGCATATACACGTCAATTTTATCCCCAGGGCCCCTTGGTCCGTCAATAAGAGTGGATAGGATCAGAAAACGTTGCTTCATACATAAACAAGGAGGAAGATTGTATGGAACCAACACCACTGGCCATGTACTATGAGTTGCCCCGGTCATGGACCTGAAGGGGCTAAAACCATCTGCAGCTAACCCAAGCCGCACACTACGACTATCCAAGGCAAAGTCGGGGTGTTTCTTGTCAAAATCCTTCCATGCCGGGGAGTCCACTGGGTGGGTTAACTTTTCATCCTCCCTACCATGCTCTGCATGCCATCGCATCAATTTAGAAATTTTAGATGACATAAAAAGCCTCTTTAGCCTTGGCTTGAGTGGAAAATATCGCACATGCTTTACAGCGACAAGCTTCCCATGATTCAAAACACTTCGCGAATTACTCTGATGATTCTGACCAACCCCATCATCCTTCCACCTTGAAGTTTTACACACAATACACGTATCGAGGTCGGCATTCTCATTTCTAAACAACATACAATTATTTGGGCATGCATCGAAAGTCTCATATGTGAAGCCTAAGTTTTCAGTTAACTTGCGAGCATGGTAGTAGGACTCAACTAGCTTTGCACCGAATGGGAGCACTTTGTGCAATAGCTGGAGCAGCATGTCGAAGGACGTGTCCGTCCACTAATTCAAAGCCTTCAAGTGTAACAACTCAACAATAAAAGATAATTTACTGAAATTCGTACATCCAGGATACAATTCGGTCTGCGCATCATCCAGAATTTCAAAATACCTTAATGCTTCTTCATCTGCACCCGAGCGAGGATTACTCCCACCCACCCTATCAGTCTCACAGCAACTATCTTCGGGTGCTAACCCGCATGCAATATCATTTAGCATCACGATCATCGGATCAACTGTCGTAACATCGACCTCCATCTCAACTCTTTCCTCTCTGCAATAAGGAACATAATCTTCCCCATGTCTAGTCCAATTCTTGTAATTCTTCAAAAACCCATTTAGAATCAAATGCTCTCGTACAATATCTCGTGTGTAGTAATAACGGTTCGCACATTTTCTACAGGGACAACTGATGTGCTCACTATCAAATCTATTGGTGAAGGCAATGAACTGCTTAATCCCCTCTATATTCCGTAGACGTCCTATTTGGCAAATCAATCCAACTCTTATCCATGTCGCTAAGTATTTCTGGGAAAGTATGAATAACTTGCTAGGCAATGCATGGACAAATAACTTGCTAGGCAATGCACGGACAAATAAATTAAAAAAATGAAGATTAGTTTATAAGAAAAAGAGTAAAAACTTTCACCGATTAGAGTCTACCTCACTAGCTTCACTTGACCTCCTGTGTTCTGAAAAAAGAGGGATTAAATTCAAAATTAAAATCAACAAAGAAAAGAGAATGAGTTTTTACAACATGAAGAAGTTATCAATTAGTGGTATAATATCAGACATGGATTTAAAATGCAGAAACAACACTGTATTCTCAGCGACGCAGTCATTGCATCGCTAATGCATCGCAATAGTATGTTTAATGACGCATTAGCGATGCATTTGGGCATCGCAATATTTTTTTTTTCTTGTAGTGAGGGAAGCAGGACATACACATGAGTGGAGTAGGATATAGATACAAGTATCGTAAGTTTGAAACTCTAATGTTGATTGAAATTTGTACTCTGAAGTAACACTTAAATCTTTTGAAGTGCAGATCAGAAGCTCCAGCCAAAGCAGTATAAATGTAATAAAATCATTTAACTATATCAAAAAAATAAGGAAAATGGCAGAATATCACATAGGGACATGATGATGTCGTCCAGCAGAGAAGCAGAGTTCAGAGTTCCAAGTTCAGAGTTCCAATCTATGTATCAATCTCTTTCCATTCTCTCCACTCATTCTGGTTATTTTGGTGCAATTGAAGTGGCTTTCAATCTTCTCTCTTAAGGAAGTATTGCTGCTGTCCATCACTGCTCCATTCTTTGCTTAGTTCTCTGAATTGGTAGTAGTGTGTTGTGTTGGTGCAATACATTGGTGATGCATAACTGACCACCTTTATCTAAAGGTGAAGAAGCTATTTATTACTGGCAAAAACATTTCACCTCTTCTATTGATGAACCAAGGTTTAAAGTTATGCCCTTCAAAGATGGTTGGTTTTGAACTTCAGACTCGGATACACTAAAGACAAAAGCGAAAAGAGGAGCGGTGCAAAAGTTAAAGCTCCATGAAATATTAAAGCAGACCTTTAAAAAAGGCAGGCACGTAGGAAGCTAATCAAAGAGGTTTCTAGGTTTTAAGCTTTGATGTAGATGAGGTCAGTTTTTTTTAAATAATCAAAGTAATTCATGCATGCAATGCAAGCATTGATGTGAACTTTTGAAGTCCCATTGATCACAAAGTAGTGAACTAGAGCTTGCCCAGTGGTCACGTCTCTAGGCCTGTTAACTAGAGGTTCTGAGTTAAGGATCAGGTGATGTATTTCATCAGTATTTAGACATCAAAAGTTATAGTGCGCTTGATGACAAGCAAGAGTTGTTGCAAAGAAGATGGTTGGTTCGCTAGACGTCGATTTTTGAGGCTGTCAAGAAGACAATCCAACTCGTCAAGAGATTCAAGAATATGCAAAGTTTCGATGGTGTCTCGAGACATTTCAGTAGTGGGTCATTGGAGCAAAGGATTTAGCTATTCTTGTTTCCTTCATGGATCTAATATGTATGCCAATGGAGCTGTATCAACTGTAAAGAGATATTATCAATAGTTTCTTGCATCATCCTTATGAGAGCCCATATTGAAGAGTATTCAATCCCACATTAACTATTATTAAGTATGTATTAAGAAGATCTTGGATGCTTATATAGGATCAAAATATTTAAATATTATCTTTCAGCTTATCATTTTGGGTGATGTCTTTGATAGTTACCAATAATATCAGAATCAATCTAGCCCATCGTACATGTGAATTAAAGAATACTAGAAATAATCTCTATATGTTTGTAATTAGATTTGATTAGATTTAAATATGAATTCTCAGCCCAGGTACCAAGGCTTAAACCCAAGAGAGAAATATGAAAGTCCATGCTACTGAGAGTTTAGTACCACAGCAATAGGTGGTGGCATAGTTCCACATGGAATAGGCTTAGGGACCATGCCAAAATCTCTCACTAGACCATGGCCCTTGGCTTATTCAAGGCCTGGGTGAAGGATTTGTACCAATTGCAAGACTTAGGTCAGACAGTAGCTTATGTTATTCTTCCGTTTATAACAATGGCCTCATCTAGCTGGCAGGTTTTCACAAGCTGGAGAAGAGCTTAAGCGAAACTTATTTTATCCTTTTTCTAGCATGGTTTCATTTGCCCAATGGTTTTGTAGAATTGGACTTTTCTAGTTTGCATTGTAAAAAATCCATTAATTTGCTGATAAATAGCAATATTGAGATGATTGAGATCCTCTGCGAAGAGAAGTCGAGCAGCTGAAATTTTTTTCTACCATAATTCAAAGAGTTGTAAACTCCCTCGGCCAGCAAAACCTAAGCCAATTAAGACGGCTAGTCTGGGCTCTGAATTAAGTGGGACCATCAGAGAGGAGTTCATTAAGATGAATGTTTCTAATACATTCATGTTTCTTCTTATCTGTCAATTCTCAGCTACCAATAGGTCCAACTAATTGAGTCAAAAAGCTAGACAGTGACAAATGCTATGTTGGTTCACTGTTAGCCTATGCAAAACAGGGAAAAAGCAAACTGTGAAGTTTTGAAAAGTCTGAAAGAAAGCAAATGTAGGACGCATGGCAATTGCCTTCATATGAGGCAGTTAAAACTTAATTAGTTTTGATGTCAATCACAAGAATGGCGTAAATCATTGCTAATTGTCCCTTCTTTCAAACATGATGGATTTAACTCCGCAGCATGCAGAAGAAAAGGGTGGTTCCCATACATTGATTTCACAAGTCTTTAAGGACTCATTATGAATTATCCCTGCTCTAAAGAAGAAAGAAGAAAAATTATCGCGATAACACTTTCCACACCAGAAGAAAAGAAGATGAAGAAGAAGAAGATGAAGAAGAAGAAGAAGAAAGCAGAAAACAATAGACACGTTTATTGGCAGAATCAAATTTCAGTAAGCAGCCACTCATATAGTGAAGCAACAATGTTATTTATATGTTTCCAAAGAGAACTTTTCACAACTTCTGGCCAATGCAACAATTGGCACCCTGTCAGCAGCTTAGCATGATAAGGGACTACACAAAATTACACCCTCTTTTGCTTTACTTCATAACAAACCTAAACATCAATTGCTCTAACAAGCATATTACAGTAACCCTGTTCATCGCAACACATTTTCCTAAGAACTGTCTAAAGAATACTTCCAGAGCAAGACCCTGAAGTTGACTGAATGATCCAAAAATCTGGATTTCCTTTCTGAGAAATGTAAAATTGGAAATAGGCAAGTGATGGGTATGTACAAAAAAATGTTGGAGCAAGAAGTTTTTATGTGATTTGGTAAAGGAAAATGGCAGAATCAAAAAAATAAGAACCGTGGTGCAACTAATCTATTTGATCACGCATGCATGCATACAACTAATCTATTACTGATACTAAAATCAAAAACTAATTAATCTGAAAACAAAATTTCTTTCGGGTATTGAAAAACAGCCTGAATTCTAGCACTCTCAGTACAGTAAACTACCAAAATCTTGCTATCTGAGGCAACGCAGCAGAATGCTTAAAAGAAAATGTGGAAATATAAGAACTAACCTCGGCCCACAACAAGTTGCAAGGGATGAAACCCTAGAATTACTCCAGCTCACTAATGATCCCTTGCACAATCTTCTCAGCAACAAAAGAAAACACGCAAATTTCAGCATAAACAACCCTCCAAAAACCAAACACTCGAACAAAAAGAGAGAAACGAGATCCACCTTCGAAAGTCCCGGGACTGGGCCGAGTCGAAGATCTGCCACACCTTGTCGAAATCCTGCCAGATCAACAGATCCCGACTGAGTTAAATCATTGTTCCGGCGTTCGGGGGCTAACAGCGGAGAGGAGCAAAACAAACAAAATCTTCAGCGGAAAAGGGAGGCCCTCGAAAAACACTAACAAAATCTTTTAAAAGAAGAGCAATAAAACCATAACAGGGAAAGGGAGCTTACCCGGATTTGTTTTTGCTTCTATGCGGTGGAGTTTTAAAGGTGACGGGAGAGGGTTCCGGCGTCCGGGGGTTGACGGCGGAGAGGAGCTCGCGGGGGTCGACGGAGCTCGCGGGGGTCGACGGAGCTCGCGGGGGTTGCGGCGTGGGACTGAGGGTTTCAGGAAGAAGATTAGGGCATCGATGGAATCCAGACGATTTAAAACAGTGGACAATCCCGATTTATTGCGAATTTTCGCGACTACCTTTAGCGACCGCCTCAAGCGGTCGCTAGGCATCGATGGAATCCAGACGGACAATCCCGATTTATTGCGAGTTTTCGCGACTACCTTTAGCGACCGCCTCAAGTGGTTGCTAAAGATGGCTTCTGCGACCGCCCCTGGGCGGTCGCTCGATTTTTTCTGCGCCAAAACCCCAGACTCTAGTAGTGTGTGGGCAGAATGATTAGCCAGAAAGGTGAGAGGGACTCTCCAACCCAAAAAGATTGAAGAGAGAGGTGTGTGAAACCGGCACATCCCAACCACCATCTTTCTCTCACACAACCGCCATGTATATACATCATAATTTATAAACGAAATGGAGATGGTAATGTCTGTTAGAAGAACATTGGGCTTAGCATAGTTTGGTGGGGTTTTACCTGCTCCTGTTCAAGCTCCAACTAAGCTAAAGTTGCCAGAATAATCATGAGGTAGAATGGGCCATGCACAAAGCACATGGAACCCACTGGAGGCTCTAACTACCTCCAGCTAATCAGATATTGGAAGAGGGACCTTGCAACCACCTCAATTTTATTGTGATCATATGGTTTAGGAACTCATTTTTAATTTATTTGTCAAATAATATGATTTAGGAGTTGAATTTTTTTGTAAATGTGTATTGGGTTAAAAGAACTCATTAACCATTAAGTGAAATGATACCATATTAAGATGACCGAGTCTAATGGATCATTCCAAATAAATTATGACCATAAATATTATGGGGTCTGATGAGTTTGCTTAAAATAATCTTTAATGCCGTCTTGAGAATTCTGTGTACAATGCTTGAACTTAGCGGAGCCGTTTAGGTTTGTTTTAACAAAGATCGAAGTCCTTCCTAAGTCCTGGTTGATTGTGTTGGTGTACAAGAGAGATGTTAGGTCGAGCGAATTTAGATCCCGCGGAGTGCTTGGTTATCTTAAAATGGTCTTAAAAGGGTCTAACGTCCACGGTAGAATGACAGCCTCTCCATCCAAAAATCTAAAAAATCTAATGGGACTAATGGAGCAGCACCCAACCAACGGTGACAATGGGGCTAACCGAGCAATATCCAATTAATGATGACGATCGTATCTTCAGATGACCCCCAGCTGGCCATTCGGATAGGACCTTTAATTGGCCACTCGAGTAGGACCTTCAGTCGGTTACCTAAATAGGACTTTTAGTTAGTCACCTAGGTAGAACCTCTAGTCGACCATCTGGGTAGAACCTTCAGTTGCACATCTGGATAGGACCTCTTATAGGGCCCGCACAACCCCTACCATCCATGATGGTTTACAGGATTTTGTAATGATTTGAAATCATGACAAAAGAGATTTCCGCCATCTCTGATTGCGGAACGTGGGGGCAAATCTTGCTAATTCCATAACGACCGCCCTGGCCCGGTAAAACCTACCAACTCTGCAACGACCGCCCTAGCCCAGCAAATCCTACCAATCCTAACATGCCATGCGGGAAGCAAATCCTGTTAATTCAGCTATGACCACTCTGGCCCTGTAATGCATGCTTTGACCTTCAATTATTGTGCGAGCTCCGTGGACTTTCATAAAATGGATAAGAGGGTCATTCGACTAGGTAAGTCCTAAGACCTAAAGCACAAGTAACACATCCACGCTCACATAGAGGTTTTTCCTCTAAAGCTCTCAAGCACTCAATCTTTCCTCAAATTTATAGCTGTTACCCAGAGCAATAACTTGAGCATTAAGGTGCCCGTCGGAAACTCCCCGATGCATGGACTTCTTGCAGGTTTTCGATCGAACAAAGCCCATTTGAGGATTCTTAGACAGCCCAAGAAGTCGATCAAATACTCAATGATGATCGAGAAGGTGTCTTAGCGACAATAGTAACCCCTCCTTTTTATTTTTTTAGTAGGGGGTCATGTCCAATTACCAGTAGGATTGGTCAATCAAAGTTAGAAAATAGAATATAGGCTCCAAGTAATTAATGTTGCCTTTTGAGCCCAACATAGAGGCCTAGCATCTCCCATCTGCCAAGTTGATGCAACTCAAATAAAATCTCCATTTATTAACACATTTGAATTTTATCAAGTTGGGTTGGCTTGGTCAAAGCACTTATATGGGACAAGTCAGTCTGTTTGAAGAACAATGGGATGTTATAATTAGCAAAATATATAACCATAGCATAGCAATTAAGGCGGTCCAATAGATGATTTTTAGCGTGTGTAGAAGCCAAGCCAGGTTCTCGAGCTGATCATTAGCTTGCATCCGTAGATGATTACACTCTTGGAATTAGCATGATCACCTACACGACTAATGAAGGATTTTTTTTTTCTCTGAAAATTTTGAACCCTGATCATAAAATCATCAAGTTTGATCCCATTAGACCTTTCTGTTAAATGCTATCTTAATCATCAAGGAGAGGAGTCCCATTAGATGGATCGTGTAACTTATTTTGGCCATCTCGCCACCCACCCAAAAAGTTGTTTCGAAAAAGATCACACTAGAATGAATTGTCCATAAGCATAGTCCATACAAATGATCAGCTAGGTGTGGGCATCAGTAGCACGTACTCTTACCCACATCACATCTCACTCCTACGTCCATCTCATTCTTACATCTAAACAAGGGAGGTGGGAGATACTTTTTCGTCATCATCGATGGCATGCTTGTCGTCGTAGTAGTGCAGCAGCGCTGCGCCTGAGAGCATCGCCAGCGTCAGAGCCTGGGCATGAATCCTGGAGTACGTCCACCACACCAAGCTTTGCATCGGAATCTCAAGCCATCAAACTAATCAACAAACGGCATGCAGCTGGGGTGGCCAAATATTACCTCGCATGGATAAGCCGAAGGCTGGGCTTAATAAGTGGAATCCTCTTGCGATTGTAAGCCAGCGAGGCTCCAAGGGTAGAAGCCCAGAACGCTCCTGAACAAGGAAATGTTGAGAGAATTTATTTACCTTAGAAGCAAAGCAGTGAAGTAGATAAAACACACAACTTGTTTAATGAGAGGATGCTCCCAGTGTTTGGGAACAAATGCCAAAATATAATTGGATAACTAAACCTATAAAAATAGAAATATAGCAATTAATATAATGTTTAAATATACAACTTTTAAATTTATATGTCTATATAAATAAATTATGAACAGTGTAATCAATAAATAAAACCTAATAAATTTATAGCATGCATCCCGATTGATGTTATGAGTGCTAAATACTTTAATATCTTGCAACATATAAATATTTCTCGAATTACTCATGAATAAGCCATGAATGTAATTATATTTAATTCTCAAACTTTGCAAAAAAAAATTTATTTATTATCAATCTTTTGATTGATTAATTTATATATAGTAATGTTGCTTGCGGAATTTCGTTCTCCGGTTTGGGTGCGACTCATATTTGAATCCGAGTGGCGATCCTTCGTCCAGGCGAATCTGCAAGACAATCCTCACATAGGAAGTATTGGGTGTGGCCCTGTGTAAGACCCTCCGATGCACAAATCAATAGCAATTCTCAATAAATAGATACGAAGAGAAGGCTCCTGCAGAACAGTCTTTCAACGATGGCGTCTCGAGAGCTGTGAACTCTGCTTGAGCTTTCTTGAGTTAAGATTGACCATATCTGAAGAGGTCTTAGAACAAGGTATTCAGTGTCTTGCGAAGTTAAAAGCCAGTATGATTTGAATCTGGTTAGTTATGGGACCGGTATGATTTGAATTCTGTTAGTTACGAGGATCGACAGCCAGCCAAGGGAGCTGATTGGTGCTTCAAGATTTGGTTATTTATGGGCATCAGGCCATATTTGGCTTTACTTCTTTCTTGGGGATGCAGGAACCGATGTGATTGGAATCCCGCCAGGTAATCAAGGATTTGAATTTTTGTTGATTGTGGTCAGAGGGTCATATACCGACTTTGGAGTTGGTGCTGAGACCGATTCTGGAGTCGGTGCCGAGGTCGACGTTGGGATCGGTGTCGACTGGGTCCGACCTGGGTGTGATTACCGTTGGCTATGGGGCCTTGTTATAGGGATGGTCAGGTTCTACCGAGGCACGAAGATAGCTCAGTCTTACCGAAGCATAAGAGTTGTTAGGTTTGGCCGAGGCATGGCAATCTATCTCTTTCCGAAAGTAAAAGTTGATGAGTCAAAAATAGAAAATAATTCTAGCCTTTTTGCTGTATGTACAGATATTAATATAATAATAATTTTATCCCTCATCAAGTCATTCGAAGAATCAGTTGAGCAAAGAAAAGCCGGAAAGAAATAAAAAAATTCAATAGCACTTTCTTTGAGAATAACTCGAAAAGCACTGTTGCCGTGGTTGAGGCCTGAGGGAGAGATGAAGTAGTACTTACCCACGCTGGTAAGCTTGTGCTCAGCAACCCAGGCCCGCAAGGAACTCATCCTCTACCAACTAACTGCTCTCTCTCTCTCTCAGTAGCACAGCGAACGATGGAAGAACAATTGTGATCACTAGTGTAAGCTTTCGGACTTTGCGTGGGTTCTGAGCACAAATTGGGAGGGGCGGTGGGTGGTGCTTCTTATAAAGGCGAGGGTGCCCCCTGGTTTCAGTTGCAAACCTGGGAACAGCAGCAGAAACCACCGGCAGCGTTTTGTGTTCTTTTCTTTTGCCTTGACCAAGGTGTCGGATTGTTGATAAACCGAGGGAATTGGTCAAAAGTTTCGTGTTGTTTTTTTAAATTAGATTCGATGGGTTCTCAAGACCATGAAGGTGCCAAACAGCCGTGGCACATGGAGGGTCACATTGTTTTGCCACTGGAGACCCACTGGCTTGCCAAACTCATGGGCAGGAGGCATGGTTCTCTGAGAAGCACGTGGTTTTCTTTACCTATCTCTCGCTTGCTGGATCACGAGTACGAATTAATTCACCTTACTATATTTCTTTGGATGCGGCTAACCGGATCCCTTGCAAAGTTAAGTATATATATATATATATCATTTCGCAGCATAAAAGGCATGCAATGCAGGGCCCCGGGGCAAGAGATAATTAAACATTTATTATTATTATTTTTAATATGATAAAAGAGCTAAAGTTACCATTATTTTGACCAGTTTTGTGTTTCGATTTATGCCCTTAAAACCTTCTATTTTTTTTTTAACTTTTCTGTTAGAAAAAGGGTAAAAATTATATCATGTATACTGCGGAAATCACATTTATCCTTTATATATACCTGTGATGGAAATCACATTTATTCTTTATACTTGTTCTCTTGACAGACCCACTCGTCCACATGTTTGAGAACTAAAACACTAAAGTATGAATAAGCTTTTATCACTAATTAATTGCTATCCAATCTTCTCTAATTTCTTATCCCATATACGGGATGATTTCTTTTTTTTTTTTAATGCAAACAGAGTTTAAATGACTATAATCAAATAAAATATGATATGAAACGGATAAAAAAAGAATGATACGGAGTCACCCTAAAGTAGGGTAAACCAAGCGAATCAAGGAACAAACTACAGAGGCAAAAGCAAGAGATGGTTGCCAGCCGCAACCCTTACAAACATTCATACTAATTCAGAATTTTAAATAATAATAATAATAATAAATTAAAAAAAAACAAACTAAGCAAGAGAATTTCAGTCCGGCCAATGTACAAAGCAACCGATTTACAAACAATTGAATTCTTTTTATTTGATGATAGAGCTGACACCTAAATTTAGTTTTACATTAAACAAAAAAAAATCAAGTTTATTTACTATTCATTAGCTTTCATTTGAGTTTTGAATCACATGATTTTGATTTATTAACAAAATTAATTAAAAATAAATTTAACCTTTTATTAATAAAAAATAGAAGTTTTGGCCTCTCATTGACCAACATCATTCTTAACCAAAAATTTTAAAAGAAAAAACAAACATTATAAAAATTTTAAAAATATTAATATTATAAAAATATTAAAAAATCTTCTTATCTCTCAAAACAAAATGCAAATGTTACGTTCCATCACACTGTCAGTATCATCTCAAAAATAAAGATAGAACTATTAAATTTGAGAATTCTTTTTTCTCATCTCTGAATATTATTTTTTATTATATAAGAATTTTTTTAAATAAAAAGGAGAGATAAGACAGTACTGATCCTTGATAGGGTATCTTGATAAGATGAGGTAAAAAATCTAGCAAGTATGTTAGATGTAAGTCAAATGGTTGGCGGACAAAAAGTTCGGTAAACCTTTTTGTTAAAGAATTCAAAAAAGTATTTTTTTCAAGATTTTTGAAAGTTTTCTTAAGAAAAAAAAAGGTAAGATTTAGAAAACCGGGTTTTAGATGTAAGTTAAGCCATCTGCTAATCAAAGTATTCGGAATGCAAGTTTTCAAGAGTTTTTTAGCTTTGAAAAAATTGTAAAGAAAAATTTAAAATATATAATTAAAAAATTTACTCATCAAAGAGTTTTATTAGTATACAATATCTATATAAAATGATAAATTAATGATCTCAAACAAGATCTTAAATGATATTTCAAAACTCAAAATGATATTAAAATTGTTACTTAACTTGTTAATTCCACTCTTATTTCTTGCGTAACTTGAGAGATAAATTATTATCGATAATGAAAAAAAAAAAAAAAAAACTAAAACCAGTAAAACGTATTTAAATTTTAGAAGTGATCGTAAAATCGCTTTTAGATCACCGCTTCTCTTCTCCTTCGATCTCCACCCATCGAGTGATTCAAGTTCCCTCGCTCCAAGCCAAATTCCCGCCCTCGCTTCGTCTCCCCAGGTGAGGCCACGAACCAACAACCTCTTTCTTTTTCTCCCTTAATGGAAAGCCATGGATCCAAGTGGAGAAATCGCAAGCGAAAACCCCTATTCGACCTCACCAACACCGCTTCTTCCCTCTCATCCTCCTCCTCCTACTCTAATGCCGCTTCTCTCCTAAAATCCAATCCCAATCCCAAGCCGAAGCCCCAATCCTCCGATCCCACATCACTCCAACCCTCGAACCCCGACGAGACCTCTGCCAGATCCAACTCCGGCTTCCATTCCGCCGGCCCCGACGACCATGGAGTTCAAGTTTTCGTCACGCCCTCTACTTGGTCGAGAGAAACTTCCTTGCATTCCAGTGAGTTCACTTTTTCCGTGTTCTTTGCCTTCTGGTTCGAGTTCTTGGAACTTGTAGGAAGTTAGGGTTTGTAGATTTGTTGGGAATTTCTTCCATTTATATTGGTTTTGGGTTTCTGAACTCGTGTGGTGAAATCTATGGTTTGGAACACTTACCATGAAAGGTAGGGTAGAAGGGAACCATTTTGAGGTTCGAAATCTAGGGTTTGGCTCTCCCGCAACAGTTAACACTGCCTCAGATGCGAAGGAAATAGCTATTGGTTATATATGCGGTCAATGTTAAGAAATTCTTTTGCAGATTAATGACATTTTTTAGGTTCTTTAGAGGCTTAGAAACTAGGATCAGTAGGATTCCAACCAAGGTTTTATATTTGCATTTTCGCTGTTTGTCTGTGGTTAGTAATGGTCAATGTTGCATCCGCTGCTCCTAGGAAACTAACATGGCAGTTCCTGTAGAAGTGGATAATGAAGTAGCTTAATTCGTGTTCTGTGAATGCACATTATTATTTATATACCTCCAGGATATATGAAGTTATGGTAATGCAACTTGTAGTATCATATGCCCTGTTCTATCCTTTGAGTTTCTGAGGGTTCAAGTTGATTCCACTCCTAGGATGCTTGGCATATTTTATTTTATTTTATTTTATTTTCTGCAGTAATTTTCACTCTCATGCTTAATCAATGCTTGATTTGAATGCTTTTACATGCATGTTGTGACATTGCAGATGATTCTGGAATGGTGAGAGTTTACTATAGTTTGTTAACACATGGAATTATTCATAATATTTTTAGGGAAAGATAGGATCTGAGCTGCGAACAATTGACTTTTTTGGACACCCTTTTTTTTCGGCTTTTGTTGCTATTTGCAGACAAGTAACTGTTTTTTCATAGACTTCTGAATTTATTTTTTATTTTTTCAGTTGATAATGTTGCTCAACATGACAAATCAGAGCATTACATTGTTTGCACACGACAATCTGCAGAAGAAGGAAGGTGTATAGGAAAAAAAGGCAGGAAGCAACTGCAAGGAAAAAGAAGCAGGAAGCAAGTGCAAGGAAAAAGTAGGAGGAAGGTGCAAGGAAAAAGCTGTACCCTCCACAATGTTGAGTTGTCCACCAGTGGCAAGAAGTAGAAGTATAAGGTATGCAATTTTATTTTATAAGTTATCCTGAAGCATCAAGTATGTAGTATGGTTTCTTATTTTGTAATTTATTATCTTGCTAATGGTTCATGCTAGTTATGTATGTGCCCCTGTGTGCGCATGCAGACATGTCGATTTGTGCATGAGGCAAGAAAACTGCTAGGCTTGGGGTCCAGAACC